>WNWK01008092.1:0-87570 GCA_009830355.1 Cherax destructor
AAGGCCCTATCCATATATCTAACTTGGCTATCCCCAACAACAACAATGTTTTTACCTTCCTTGGTACAGTTCGTCGTGACGTTCCCAGTAGTCGACTCACATTCGTCTGGAAGCACAGAAAAGGAGTTCGAAGTTTCCACAGCAGTCTCTTTCTTCTTCGTCGTTACTACCTCTCCATTCGTCTTCTTGATCTTCAACTTCGTCCCATGCTGTCCGGCCACTGCCCAGGTTACCTTCTTGACCTGAGGACTCACAACAGGAGGACTACTACGAATCCTCTTGTTTTCCTCCGTCAATCGCCGTATCTCAAGCTTCGCTACCCTCAATTCCTCCTTAAGCTGCTGGTAAAGTTGCTCAATAGGGGGCATCTTGATTCAGTCGATCGGACGAAGACCAGGCAGAACTACAGAGGGATCTGGACAGGCTGCAAGACTGGTCCAGAAATTGGCTCCTGGAGTTCAACCCCACCAAGTGCAAAGTCATGAAGATTGGGGAAGGGTAAAGAAGACCACAGACGGAGTACAGTCTAGTGGGCCAGAGCTTACAAACCTCACTCAAGGAAAAGGATCTTGGGGTGAGTATAACACCAGGCACATTTCCTGAGGCGCACATCAACCAAATAACTGCTGCAGCATACGGGCGCCTAGCAAACCTAAGAACAGCATTCCGACATCTTAATAAGGAGTCATTCAGGACCCTGTACACTGTGTACGTTAGGCCCATACTGGAGTATGCAGTGCCAGTTTGGAATCCTCATCTAGCCAAGCATGTAAGGAAACTAGAGAAAGTGCAAAGGTTTGCAACAAGACTAGTCCCGGAGCTAAGGGGTATGTCCTACGAGGAGAGGTTACGGGAAATCGACCTGACGACTCTGGAAGACAGGAGAGATAGAGGGGATATGATAACGACATATAAAATACTGAGAGGAATCGACAAGGTGGACATACAGAATGTTCCAGAGGTGGGACACAGCAACAAGGGGTCACAGTTGGACGTTGAAGACTGAGATGAACCACAGGGATGTTAGGAAGCATTTCTTCAGTCACAGAGTTGTCAGGAAGTGGAATAGTCTGGGAAGTGATGTACTGGAGGCAGGATGCATACATAGCTTTAAGGAGAGGTATGATAAAGCTCATGGAGCGGGTAGAGTGACCGAGTAGCGGCCATTGAAAAGGCGGGGCCAGGAGCTGTGACTCGACCCCTGCAACCAAAACTAGGTGAGTACACACCGGAACAGTCAGCTGTAAGGTCCGTCACGAACTTTATAGTCATAAATAGTCCAGCACATGTTTACCATGTGTGAGGCGGTGTGGGGCGGATGAAGAAGCGAATTTTAGAGCACCAGTAAATAGCTCCTAGCCTCGGCCACTAGCTCCTAGCCTCGGCCACTAGCTCCTAGCCTTAGCCCTCCACCAGATGAATGTTGTGGTATACACACTCAGTGTGTATACCACTCAGTGTGTGTATACTACTCAGTGTGTATACTACATAGTGTGTATACCACTGACTGAATGTATAATTCTCTTTTTCTTGAGGCCTCCTGTGGTTCTTCCTTCCTAAGACCTCCTGTGGTTCTTCCTTCCTAAGACCTCCTGTGGTTCTTCCTTCCTAAGACCTCCTGTGGTTCTTCCTTCTTAAGGTCTCCTTGTGGTTCTTCATGTACCCCTCACCTTTGCTTCTGTCCTGGTCCTAATAACCTAGAAAGTCGAGCAGTGTAACCTATTTACACTAGGTTCCGTGGTATTAGGTAACAGGAGTACGCAGGTGTTAAAGAGACAAGTCGGTGCACATCCTGCTGGCACCTAGGACTAGCGAGGTTAGGCTCTTGGCTAGCACCTTGAGTGCTGGCTCAGGTGCCTGGCACGTAGGTTGGTGGGTCAGGTGCTTGCCACGTAGGGTGGTGGGTCAGGTGCCTGGCACGTAGGGTGGTGGGTCAGGTGCTTGGCTGGCTACCTGATCCACCACCCATGCTATACATGTTTTTACATCCCCCCCCCCTCTTAATGCTTTATTGTGCCAAGCGTCAGACGTTCCATTTACCCCGATGTTTAAATGCGTCATTTTTAACTCTTTTTTTTACTTCCAGTTGGAGTCTTTCACAATATGTAATACAAGGTAGCATACACAGAAAAGTGTGTGCCTTTGTGTATGTACACTAAGAGGTGTCTGTCTCTGCACATATGCACTGAGAGTCTTCTTAAATCCCTGTGTTAGGAATTAAAGTTTATTTGACTGATGGTGTACAAGTTTCTAGCAGCTTTAATGACAACTCGTGTAGTCGACAGACCAAACACTTTTAAACCCATCAAGCAGCCATCAATACTGCAGTAAAAGCCTTGTTCAGAACTCTTAAGTTTTGTCAGATAATTTACACCACATCATATATTTTGCAGGACAATATCGTTGAAGTTATATAACACTAGAAGCCCCCCAAAAAAACCTGATTATTAAAGACTAAAAGAGTGTAGAAGCGTAGGTTCAATTCTTTGAATCAAAAGAGTCCGCTTGCCTCCCAACCTCACCCATATCATATAAAGATTTCCCCAGTTTCACCTCTACTGACATGAGGCCTCGTTTTAGAGTCAGTTTTACGCTCTGGTTACAGCTACTTTTAGGCGTAATGCCATATACCCTCCAGCCCACCGTAAAAAAAAAGAGATATCTTGCCATATAGGAGGGGAGAGACGCGTGCCAATCTCAGCAGATGCGTGCGGTAGTGACTCCAGCACCAGAGGTGGAATGAGTGGTAAATAGGCTGCAGCAGGAAGGTGGTACATAAAGAGAATAAAACCCCGAGGGTTCTAGGCTAGACAAGGTAGTTGGGGCGCCCACACTGCCCTGACTTCTTGATTAATGCCACCAAATAGTTTCGGTAACTTCTCCTGGCCAGCGGTTAAAGTTTCATGGCCCTACCGCACACACACACGTGCATATCGTAGAGAGAGAGAGAGAGAGAGAGAGAGAGAGAGAGAGAGAGAGAGAGAGAGAGTTGAGAGTAATACACATAAAAGCACGACCCATCCAGAACATTAAACTGTCCTTAACAATGAGCTCTGCTATAAAACTGCGCCCTGAAAGGTGGGATTAATACTACTGTTGCAACTATTGTGTCTCGTTGCAACACCGTAGACAGTAACCACAACAGGAAGACTACTGTTGCAGCTGTTGTGCCTCGCCGCAACACCGTGAAGGTAGGAACCGCCGCAACACAAGCTAACACAATGTTGCGCCACCCTTCTCCTAACATGTCGTCCGTAATGTAAATTTTACCTGGCGGTCCACTGTTCTTATTCTTGTTCTGCCATCTAGTAATTCTTGTGTCCTGTGCTTTTTCTTCCTCTTTCTTCTTCTTTTTAATTCCTTTTCTTATTTCTCTCCTTCTTTCTTGATGTTATTATACCTGCTGATATTATTATTATTATTATTATTATTATTATTATTATTATTATTATTATATTAGAATTTTTAATATTAATATTATTAATTATAATGCTAATATTATTAATTTTCTTATTATTACTATTATTTGTATTATTATTATTATTATTATTATTATCATCATTACCTTCACGACCAGGTAATGAAACCTTCATTCTTGAGCTTGAGAACCTTTAGTGAGTATGAGAGGTGAACCTCACCCTTGAAGGGAGGGTTTAACTCGTTCTTCAGTAAGTATCAGAGGTGAACCTCACCCTTGAAGGGAGGGTTTAACTCGTCCTTCAGTAAGTATGAGAGGTGAACCTCACCCTTGAAGGGAGGATTTAACTCGTCCTTCAGTAATATGAGAGGGAGAGGACGAGCCGGTGACATGGGCCTCGACGCTAATTAGTGATACTGAAGGATTATCTCTTTTGGAGATTTTGAGAAATCTAATACCGGAGCGAGGTACCTCGTTACTGGAGCCTCTGCTACAGTATTAGCGAGGTACCACGTTACTGGAGCCTCTGCTACAGTATTAGCGAGGTACCTCGTTACTGGAGCCTCTGCTACAGTATTAGCAAGGTACCTCGTTACTGGAGCCTCTGCTCCAGTATTAGCGAGGTACCTCGTTACTGAAGCCTCTGCTACAGTATTAGCGAGGTACCTCGTTACTGGAGCCTCTACTACAGTATTAGCGAGGTACCTCGTTACTGGAGCCTCTGCTCCAGTATTAGCGAGGTACCTCGTTACTGGAGCCTCTGCTACAGTATTACAGAGGTACCTCGTTACTGGAGCCTCTGCTCCAGTATTAGCGAGGTACCTCGTTACTGGAGCCTCTGCTCCAGTATTAGCGAGGACCTCGTTACTGGAGCCTCTGCTACAGTATTGCGAGGTACTCGTTACTGGAGCCTCTGCTCCAGTATTAGCGAGGTACCTCGTTACTGGAGCCTCTGCTGCAGAATTACAGAGGTACCTCGTTACTGGAGCCTCTGCTCCAGTATTAGCGAGGTACCTCGTTACTGGAGCCTCTGCTACAGTATTAGCGAGGTACCTCGTTACTGGAGCCTCTGCTACAGTATTAGCGAGGTACCTCGTTACTGGAGCCTCTGCTACAGTATTAGCGAGGTACCACGTTACTGGAGCCTCTGCTACAGTATTAGCGAGGTACCTCGTTACTGAAGCCTCTGCTACAGTATTAGCGAGGTACCTCGTTACTGGAGCCTCTGCTCCAGTATTAGCGAGGTACCTCGTTACTGGAGCCTCTGCTACAGTATTAGCGAGGTACCTCGTTACTGGAGCCTCTGCTCCAGTATTAGCGAGGTACCCGTTACTGGAGCCTCTGCTACAGTATTAGCGAGGTACCTCGTTACTGGAGCCTCTGCTACAGTATTAGCAAGGTACCTCGTTACTGGAGCCTATGCTCAGTATTAGCGAGGTACCTCGTTACTGAAGCCTCTGCTACAGTATTAGCGAGGTACCTCGTTACTGAAGCCTCTGCTACAGTATTAGCGAGGTACCTCGTTACTGGAGCCTCTGCTACAGTATTAGCGAGGAACCTCGTTACTGGAGCCTCTGCTCCAGTATTAGCGAGGTACCTCGTTACTGGAGCCTCTGCTACAGTATTACAGAGGTACTCGTTACTGGAGCCTCTCCAGTATTAGCGAGGTACCTCGTTACTGGAGCCCTGCTCCAGTTTAGCGAGGTACCTCGTTACTGGAGCCTCTGCTAAGTATTAGCGAGGTACCCGTTACTGGAGCCTCTGCTCCAGTATTAGCGAGGTACCTCGTTACTGGAGCCTCTGCTACAGTATTGCGAGGTACTCGTTACTGGAGCCTCTGCTACAGTATTAGCGAGGTACCTCGTTACTGGAGCCTCTGCTACAGTATTAGCGAGGTACCTCGTTACTGGAGCCTCTGCTGCAGTATTAGCGAGGTACCACGTTACTGGAGCCTCTGCTACAGTATTAGCGAGGTACCTCGTTACTGGAGCCTCTGCTACAGTATTAGCGAGGTACCTCGTTACTGGAGCCTCTGCTCCAGTATTAGCGAGGTACCTCGTTACTGGAGCCTCTGCTACAGTATTAGCGAGGTACCTCGTTACTGGAGCCTCTCCAGTTTAGCGAGGTACCTCGTTACTGGAGCCTCTCAGATTAGCGAGGTACCTCGTTACGAGCCTCTGCTCCAGATTAGCGAGGTACCTCGTTACTGGAGCCTCTGCTGCAGTTTAGCGAGGTACCCGTTACTGGAGCCTCTGCTCAGTATTAGCGAGGTACCACGTTATTGGAGCCTCTGTCTACAGTATTAGCGAGGTACCTCGTTACTGGAGCCTCTGCTACAGTATTAGCGAGGTACCACGTTACTGGAGCCTCTGCTACAGTATTAGCGAGGTACCACGTTACTGGAGCCTCTGACAGTATTAGCGAGGTACTCGTTCCTGGAGCCTCTGCTCGTTTAGCGAGGACCTCGTTCTGGAGCCTCTGTTAAGTATTGCGAGGTACTTCGTTACTGGAGCCTCTGCTCCAGTATTAGCGAGGTACCTCGTTACTGGAGCCTCTGCTACAGTATTAGCGAGGTACCTCGTTACTGGAGCCTCTGCTACAGTATTAGCGAGGTACCTCGTTACTGGAGCCTCTATTTTAGCATTAGCGAGGTACCTCTTTATTGAAGCCTCTATTTTAGCATTAGTGAGATACCTCGTTACCGAAGCCTCTATTTTAGCATTAGCGAGGTACCTCGTTACTGGAGCCTCTGCTCCAGTATTAGCGAGATACCTCATTACTGGAGCCTCTATTTTAGCATTAGCGAGGTACCTAGTTACTGGAGCCTCTTAGGTTAAGAGTGAAGCACCTACTTACTCCAGCTTCCGCCTTGTTTATGCAGATTCTCTAAATTATGTCGCGAAGAGTTTCTCAAAAGACCTTTTTGTCCGATTTTTTTTAAACCTTTATTGCTGTTTTCCATTTGAGTTATTATTAGAGGCTCTTGTGCCGACTTGTTGTTCCGTGGGTCGAGACCTGGCTCCTGCTCCGTCAGTGTGTGTATGTGTGCTTGTTCTATTATTATTATTATTATTATTAATTTTTTTTAATCAAAATTTTTAGCTTCTAATCACGTCTGGTTTTTGAGGTTCCTCTCATTCCATATAGCCTTAAATCGCCCAACCTACAGTTACTGTTAAGAATCACATATGTTGTGATCATATCTCTTCTCTGACGTGAGATTCAGTTCCTTCCGTTTCTCTTCTTAGCCCCGCGACTAATATGATGTACTAGACCAGGAGTGGGCTTCACCCTGGTGTTGCATACTCAAGGACTGGCCTCACGTTTAAGCTTCTGAAGTTTGCTCTTCCATTTGCGTCCCGTTGGTTGCTATTTATTTGTATATATTGACCGAGAGTGAGTCCCGTTGGTTGCCATTTATTTATATATATTGACCGAGGGTGAGTCCCGTTGGTTGCTATTTATTTGTATATATTGACCGAGAGTGAGTCCCGTTGGTTGCTATTTATTTGTATATATTGACCGAGAGTGAGTCCCGTTGGTTGCTATTTATTTATATATATTGACCGAGGGTGAGTCCCGTTGGTTGCTATTTATTTATATATATTGACCGAGGGTGAGTCCCGTTGGTTGCTATTTATTTGTATATATTGACCGAGGGTGAGTCCCGTTGGTTGTATTTTTACATCCATTGACAGAAATTGCGTACCATTGATTGCTAGTTTGTTTAAGGGGGAAATATCCTAGGTTATCTCAGGTTATCCTACTGACCACTCCGTGGGGAAAAAAATACGTAGCAAGCTTTCTACACTGATTTTTATGGAAAGCTGAAATCCTTTCTTATTGCTGTCTCTGTTGCTGGTACCACAAGAAAACAATTTGCGTTATTTCATGAGCTTATATGTATTGTAGTTATGCCATTTTCATCTTTCTTTCCTTTAACGTGGCTATTTATCATAATTCGACCTTCCTTTGTTTCATCTTGGATAGTTATCATACATTCCTCTTTCCTTGATATCCTTCATAAATCTAAATTTAATAATCTCATCTGCCTCCTCCCTCTTTCTTCCATCGAGTGTAGCTGTATCTGATACTCAGGTGTGTCTCTGTTTGCAGATGTGAAACTAATGAGAATACAAACAGGTGAGGACCAGGAAGCCCTGCAAATGGACCTGGACTAGCTGCAGGTCTGGTCTGGCAAGTGGCTGCTGGAATTTAATCTCCAGTTAGAACAAATCTGTGAAGATTTGGGATGGGCAAAGTAGACCACGAACGGATTACAGGATCAGGGGAAAAACTCTGCAGACCTTACTCAAGGAGAAGGACCTCTGGGTATGCAGTATACCGAGCATATCACCTGAGACACATCAACCGAATAACTGCTGGAACAAATTTACGTCTGGTAAATGTAAGATTAGCTTTTAGGCAGCTAAGCAAGGAGTCATTCATGACACTGTATGTGGTGCACGTCAGGACTATACTTAAAGTATGTAGCACCAGTATGGAACGCACACCTGGTCAAGCATGTCAAGACACTAGGGAAAGTGCAGAGGTTTGCAACGAGACTAGTCCCGGAGCTAAGTGGCCTGCTTTGTAAATAAATGGTTCAGAGAACCAAATGAATAAAGATTAAGAGAGCTAAACCTGATGACATTAGAGGAAAGACCTAGGAGCTAGACCTAGGATATAATAGCATAAAAGTAATTAGAGGAATTAATAGAGTGGACAGACAGGTTGTTCGAGAGACTGGAAAGAGAAACACGAGGGCACAACTGGAAGTTGAAAACACAAATGAGTCGCAATAATGTTAGGAAGTGTTTTTCAGCTTTAGAATGGTCAGGAAGTGGAACGATCTTGACAACTGAGTAGTAGAGGCAGGATCCATACATAGCTTTAAGAAGAGGCACGATAAGGCTCTCGAATCCAGGAGAGTCATGTGAACCCAGTAGCTGCCAGGAAAGAGGCGGGATTAGGAGCTGAAACCTGACTCCTGCAACCACATATAGGTGAGCACACACACTCAAGTGAAGAATATTGCAAGTTTGATTTTGATAGTTGTGTAAAGTCTAGGCAGAACTTTGCCTTATGGGAGGAATATACACGTAGGAGAGTTGGGAGCTTCGAGGATGTTGAGGAAGAGGAGGAGAAGGGGAAGATAGAAGAAGAGGTGGAGTAGTTAGAAGAGAGAAGAGGAGTTAAGACAGACAAGCCAAGAGTGTGTACTGCCCTCTCCACCGGAACCCGGAACAGTAACACGACCCAGCCAGATAACGAGCCAGATGAAGGAAGATGACTCAGCAGCAGCAAACAGCAGCAACAGCAGCAGAGGCAGCAGCAGAAAGCAAGAACAGCAGTAGCAAGCAGAAGCAGCAGCAGTAACAGCAACTAGCAAGCTTCAGCAGAAGCAGCAGTGGCAGCAACCTGCAACAAGCGGCAACAAGCGGTAGCAAGCGGTAGCAAGCGGCAACAAGCGGCAACAAGCGGTAGCAAGCGGCAGCAGCTGCTTGCCCCCTCCTCCCTCCCCACACAATCATCTCATCACAGCACATCTCCCCCATCCACAATCACTCACCCCGTCTCCCCAATCATCACATTCTACCCGTTTTTAATCTCCCTCCCTTCTTTTTTCCCCCTCACTCCAATAATCTCCCTCCCTTCTTTTTTCCCCCTCACTCCAATAATCTCCCTCCCTTCTTTTTTCCCCCTCACTCCAATAATCTCCCTCCCTTCTTTTTTCCCCCTCACTCCAATAATCTCCCTCCGCCCCATCTACCTATTCCTATATCCCAATTTTCAGACGTTTTTGAAACCTTCTCCTCAGTATCCCCCATGAAGCAAGCTCTATGTAACTACATAAACCAGTGTCACTTGAAACATTATCCCCCATGAAGCAAGCTTCACGTCACTTGAATTTCAAGTATCACATGTATTAAGGGAATAAATGACGCAGAATGAGTTGGACAGCGTAATAACGATTAGTGAAATCAGATCTCATCTCATTCGTATACACATACATGTAAATGGATTACTAACTTAGATAATATAATTGTGCAAGACTTGAGAGCGACTGTCATGTTTTTGGTGTTGTGGAGAGACAGTGTTACGCCGAGTGTTACGCCGTGTGTTACGCCGTGTGTAAAGCCGAGTGTTACGCCGTGTGTAAAGCCGAATGTAACGCCGAGTGTTATGCCGAGTGTAACGCCGAGTTTTACGCCGGTAGAGTGCAGCTTTCTGGCCCTGCTGACTAGTTCCACAGATATGCTGTTGCTGGTATATTATCATTCTACAGTAGCTAGTTCTACTGACTAGCACCACAGATATGCTGTTGGGGGTATATAATCATTCTACGGTAGCTAGTTCTGTTGACCAATCCCCCAAATATACTTTTCTTCTTCTTCTTCTTCTTCTTCTTCTTCGTTAACTTCCGGTTATAAGGGTTCTTAACAACACTGAAGAGTTCTACACGGCTCAGCAGCTGACAGATGGACTCTAAGAATCATTAACTATAAGGTTCTCATTCAGTACACAGCGGGGGTAGGGGTAAACCTCGACACCAACAACGGGAAACCTCTGCAAAAGCAAGGGGAAACCTCTACAGCAGCAATGGGAAACTTCTACAGCAGCCACGGGAAACTTCTACAGCAGCCACGGGAAACTTCTACAGCAGCCACGGGAAACTTCTACAGCAGCCACGGGAAACCTCTACAACAGCAACGAGAATTAACTTGATACGACCAGCGTCAGGAAACACTTGTCCTGCTTCCTGACGAACTTTACCTAACCTAACCTAACGCTCCGTAAAAAGTGGTAAGCGAGGCGCCAGGAAGTTCTCCTGTAAACTGTAAACATTACCCTCAGGACTACACATAAGACTTGCACGCTGTAGAGGATGCAGAATGAGGGGACAGGAGCGGAGGACAACATATAAATTGTAATTCTTTATACCTTCCACCTGTTTAAGTGGAACGGCTTGATGACTGGTTGATAACCGGATAACCGGTTCCCTTGAATGTCTTCGTAGAGATTACACTTATCACTCTACAATACAATATCTGTTGTGCCTCACCCATCCTCTTCTTGTCTTGCCTCTTTAAACAGCCAGGGCGGCAGTTATAGCTGTGCAGGTGTCGGGGCCCCCAACTGCATTGTGAATGGCTGTCAGTTTAAACGTGAACCATTCAGGGTGTGAGGCTGACTTGCAGCCGATGTGTCATTATACTTACCCTCTGGCCTGGAGGCCAGTCTCTCACTAGCCGGCTGATTATACGTAGTGGTCTCTCTCATGAGTTCATGAGCCAGCAGTAGTGAGCGTAGTCAACTTAGCACTGTGTTATCATAATGCTAGCGTGATATCTGCCTACGTTGCTGCTCTGTTGTTCGCTTTGTATATATTGTTAATATTGGTGGTGAGAATATAAAAAAATCAAAACTCAAAAAAGCAATATCTTTGGTTTTTGCTAAATTCTTCATTTTTTCTGCGATTGTTTCTTTACTGGCGATATATCAGAGGACCGGATATCATAGTTCTTCTAAGTGTATCAGTGTTCTTGCTGGGTACGTGAGTCCTTACCACTGAAGACCTGCATTAAGAGGCACTTAAGTTTCCCTTCTTCTAATAACATGTCCATTTTTCCACTATAATCTACCTTGTCCATAATTACTATCGCATTTGTTTTGTCTGTTTCGTAAGGTGAAGTCCAGGATCTTTCCTTAATTCAAATCTTTGAAGACTATTGTGTTGGAGAGTCTGAGCTCAGACTCTCCAACACAATTGTCATCAAAGATTTGTTAATATACCATAAATTAAGGAAGATCCTGGACTTCTCTACAACTAAAGCTAAATGCGATAAATATGGACAAGGTAATATAGTGAAAAATGAACATGTTATTACAATAAGGGGGAACTTAGGTGTCCATTAAACCCTCATGGCAACCCTTGCTTGGATATGTCCTACTCCTCCTTCCATCCGTCCTAGATACAGAAACTGTCTTAATTAATTTAACTTCATTCTAAACGACCTAACC
This sequence comes from Cherax destructor, assembly GCA_009830355.1. Classification (NCBI taxonomy): domain Eukaryota; kingdom Metazoa; phylum Arthropoda; class Malacostraca; order Decapoda; family Parastacidae; genus Cherax; species Cherax destructor. Next base: position 11,444 of record WNWK01008092.1, read on the forward strand.
ATCTCAACAACCCCTCGTCCGATATTTTAATTAGGTATCCCAGAAGGGATAATTTAAATAGTTGCCAGATTTTTTTAATTTTGTTTCCCTTTCCCTGCACTATTTTCGTTTATTCCTTGAGAATGCCTCACCCGATGGGCTTCAAATTTCTATCACTGTTGCATTGTAACTAAGGGAATGTACTGGTGCTCTCAGGTTAATTTTATATAGATCATTTTCGGATTTGGTTTATGTATAACAACTTGAGAAAGACTCGTCGGATCGGCTTGAAACTACCAACACTGGTGTGTCCTATTTCGAAAACGGTTGGAATTGTTATTGGAGAGTGAAGGAGCCAATCTGTCAATTTTATTTTTAAAATCAAGTGGTTTTTCTTTCATAAAATAACCTGAGTGGGCCTCTGTAGAGGCTTTTCACTCTTTAATAACTTGTGTGATTCATAAAAAAAAATCTGTTGATACAAATCTGCAAGTTTACGAGCGAAGGTAATTAAGCTGCAGTTGTTGTTTTCTGGAGCATCAACATTTAGGTATCTTTATTTTGAAACGCTTCGCCTACACAGTAGGTTTCTTCAGTCGAATACAGAGGCGGCAGAAGCAGTGGAGATGTAAACTTCCCTCTCTCTCTCTCTCTCTCTCTCTCTCTCTCTCTCTCTCTCTCTCTCTCTCTCTCTCTCTCTCTCTCTCTCTCTCTCACACACATACACACCCTTGTTTTGGTACCTTTGTACTCAGGATGCACATGTACAGTCGACAATAGTTTTAAAAACACGTTTCAGAACACGCTTTTACTGGACAGTGTTTCGCCCTCATGAATGTTTCTTCAACACTGTACTCCGATACAGTCCTGTGTTAACATTCTTTACTCACACTTCTGAACATTCCTGCTACTTTCTCCCGTTCTCTTGCTCCTTTCAACTGCTACTTTCTCCCGTTCTCTTGCTCCTTTCAACTGCTACTTTCTCCCATTCTCTTGCTCCTTTCAACTGCTACTTTCTGCCCTTCTCTTGCTTCTTTCAACTGCTACTTTCTCCCGTTATCTTGCTCCTTTCAATTGCTACTTTCTCTCATGCTCTTTGTTTTCAACTTCCTTCTAAAGCACACCCTTCCAAACTCCGCCCACAACTTCAGCAACTTCTCCACTGTATCTTCTAACTCCTTCAAGGGCAAAGTTCCCCTGATGCCGGTTCAGGGCTCTTGATTCAACGAACTGAACTTACACTTCCCTTCAGGGCTTAATCAATGAATAATAAAAATAATAATAATTATAACAATAACAATAATAATAACAATAACAATGATAATAATAATTATAATAATAATAATAATTATAACAATAATAATAATTATAATAATAATAATTATAACAATAACAATAATAATAATAATTATAACAATAATAATAATAATATTATCTTCCATAAACACTGTGTCATCAGCAAACAGCGACACCCACTTTACAAGGGACAACGTGTCAGTATGTTGAAATATATCACATACGGATATTTCTTCTTAGTTTTCGTGTGAGTTGTTTCTACGCTGTTCTTTCTACCCCCTTTTCATAAGTCTGAAAAATATGTGCTTTTCCTGTATTAAGTTCTTTTATTTTGGTGAGTGAATTATTGTTGAGCTGTTGTTGAGAGCAACAACGCTCCATTGGATGAGGATTTTTTTTTCTTTGGAGAAAATAATTTTGTTTTATAATAGAAGTTTCGTGCAATATATTTTCCATTCTGTCTCTATCTATCTGTCTATCTATCTTTTAGGTGCTCCTCAGTTCTTGCCTCAAAATGACAAAAGATTAGGTTAGATTAGGTTAGGTTTTAAGTTAGGTTAGGTTAGATTAACTTAGGTTAGATGAAATTAGACACGACTCTTCAAGAAGCCACAAGTGTTTCGTGACGCGGGTCCTGGTCACATAATGACCCGCCACTGAAGCTTTTGGTCCTATGACCGAGGCCTTTCCCTGGCTTTCCGATCTACACTTTTAGACATCAGAGACAGAGTGATTTGGTGTTACTGGCTGTGTGTGTTAACACACACTGAGGTTGCAGTACCCAATCAGTGATTGGGAATACAGTATACACACACATACAGTATACACACACATACAGTATACACACACATACAGTATACACACTCAAAAAAATATTTTTTTGTGGTTTAAAGTATTATTCCTCCACCAAGATGCATGTATTTCCCTCCACCAAGATGCATGTATTTCCCTCCACCAAGATGCATGTATTTCCCTCCATCAAGACGCATGTATTTCCCTCCACCAAGACTCATGTATTTCCCTCCATCAAGACGCATGTACAGTTATATATACTACGTGCAGTGTGTAGGGACCAGTTAAACCTAAGAGTAAATAGAGTTTGGAGAAAGTATAAAGACTCTCGCTGCTACAGCGGGTGTCGTCTCTTAAAAAGGGCAAGTTACGAGAGAAGGTTCGATCAAAATTATGATTCCGTTCCCACACAATTTAGCATCAATTTGAGTATTGATATGCATATCGTAGCTAAAAATCTCAAATATTTCAGAAAGCATATCATGAAGCGTCGAAATATGCAAAAGAAAAACGAGGTTCCTAACCATCCCGAGGAAGGAGAGGGCCTGATGCTCTGGGTTCTTCCTACAGGTGAGGTAACCTTACCCAGGTCTTCCACCCTTGCTCTGAAACATCAGTCAGGCCTAGTACCTAGTTAACCACCCCCTTACCAGGATGGTGTACATATCCTGACAAGCAGTGACCAACTGTACATAAGGTTAGCTAAGACAACATGCAGGAAAAAGATTTAGTGTGACATGGGATGGATGCATAACAAATGCCCCCAAGACAGAGAGTAACACGAGCTGTCACTAACACTCGCCAGTTGCACTCGCCAGTTGCACTCTGCACATACAACAATAACAAAATATAAACACACGCTGACTGTCAAGCTGTTATAATATTTACCACTCTGGGAGCCTTAATATCTCTCCTCTGTGAGGAAAAACACGTATGCAATTATCAAGACATTGAGGATATATTTCACCCACCAGAGGCTTCTTCAGTTCTAGTGGGCAAATCCTCGATAAATATCTTGATAATCACAGGCTTGTCTGTGTTGACAAGTTTGGCGTATGTATCCTGGCGTCAGAGGTGCAGGTATGAGGGTCCGTCCTAGTGTGAAGGCCCAGCTCACGTTACACTCTAGTGAAGACACACACTGTGACAGCCCAGCCTCACGTTACACTCTAGTGAAGACACACACTGTGACAGCCCAGCCTCACGTTACACTCTAGTGAAGACACACACTGTGACAGCCCAGCTTCACGTTACACTCTAGTGAAGACACACACTGTGACAGCCCAGCCTCACGTTACACTCTAGTGAAGACACACACTGTGACAGCCCAGCCTCACGTTACACTCTAGTGAAGCACACTGTGACAGCCCGCCTCGTTACACTAGTGAGCACACACTGTGACAGCCCAGCCTCACGTTACACTCTAGTGAAGACACACTGTGACAGCCCAGCCTCACGTTACACTCTAGTGAAGACACACACTGTGACAGCCCAGCCTCACGTTACACTCTAGTGAAGACACACACTGTGACAGCCCAGCCTCACGTTACACTCTAGTGAAGACACACACTGTGACAGCCCAGCCTCACGTTACACTCTAGTGAAGACACACACTGTGACAGCCCAGCCTCACGTTACACTCTAGTGAAGACACACACTGTGACAGCCCAGCCTCACGTTACACTCTAGTGAAGACACACACTGTGACAGCCCAGCCTCGTTTTACACTCCATTTTACTGTGAACAGACTTGCTGCAGAGTTACCTATCTACACCCTCCTTTCTGCAAGTTAGTCTCGCACCAGGAGAAATGAACGTAATAATCTCAACGTTTCCTATATTTTTTTCTGGGCCACCTCACTGCCAGACGTTTGTTAATGAGGTTTAAAGTCCATCGACTACACGAGGGTAATTAAGGCACAACACAACCTTTTCACCACCCCTGAAATAGGGGATAAGAGTGTATATACACAATATATATATATATATATATATATATATATATATATATATATATAATATATATCACAATGTATATACACCGACATACCTCTCGTTGTATATATATATATATATATATATATATATATATATATATATATATATATATACAACGAGAGGTATGTCTTGTATATACATTGTGTTTATATAACGATCTTTTTCAATAATCTGTATGTATATAGTTCGATATACGTTTTTCAAAAGTTTATGTAACTTAACCCTACCTAAACTTACTGGTATTAACTTACCCTAACTTAAAAGAACGAAAATACAATTCGGAGAAAAAATGGGAAACGTACAATAATTGACGCTCAGCAAATCGTCAAAAAGTTAAAGTTTTTATAATGAGAAAGTGTTGTACTTGAGAGAGTCTTTAAGATAATCTTTCTTAGTGGTCTTCAACTTGCATGATTTGCACTAATTAGTTATGCAAATTGCATTGCTTTTAGATTTCCTGTTATAAGAAAAATGTGCTAGAGGCTGATGTTAATGAGGAATATCTCTCTCAAGTAGTCAATAAAGAGTAGAGTTCAAAAAAGAGTAGAGTCCAATAGAGAGTAGATTCCAAAACAAGAGTAGAGTCCATTAAAGAGTAGAGTCCATTAGCGGAGTCTTCTGTAAAATAATTCTTGCTACACGTAAGAGCTAATTATAATTTTAATTGCTACTGTGTGTGTGTGTTTGTTTGTTTGTGTGTGTGTTTGTTTGTTTGTGTGAGTGTTTGTGTGTGTGAGTGTATGTGCACATGTGTTTTTATAGTGTGTTCGGCTGTAGATGTACGTGGGTGTTCTTTTAGTGCGCGTGTCTGTGTATATGTACGTGTGTGTCTTGCGCGTCTCTCGTGTGCGTCTCTCTCGTGTGCGTCTCTCTCGTGTGCGTCTCTCGTGTACGTGTGTCTCTGCTTGTGTGTGTGGCGTGCATTTTAACGTGTGCTTAAATGTGTGGTTGTAAAGGCCTCAGCCGAGACCAGAAAAAGTGTACCTAGCTAAAGAATGTCCTCAGCCGAGACCAGAAAAAGTGTACCTACTAAAGAATGTCCTCAGCCGATACCAGAAAAAGTGTACCTAACTAAAGAATGTCCTCAGCCGATACCAGAAAAAGTGTACCTAACTAAAGAATGTCCTCAGCCGAGACCAGAAAAAGTGTACCTAACTAAAGAATGTCCTCAGCCGAGACCAGAAAAAGTGTACCTAACTAAAGAATGTCCTCAGCCGATACCAGAAAAAGTGTACCTAACTAAAGAATGTCCTCAGCCGAACCAGAAAAAGTGTACCTAACTAAAGAATGTCCTCAGCCGAGACCAGAAAAGTGTACCAACTAAAGAATGTCCTCAGCCGAGACCAGAAAAAGTGTACCTAACTAAAGAATGTCCTCAGCCGATACCAGAAAAAGTGTACCTAACTAAAGAATGTCCTCAGCCGAGACCAGAAAAAGTGTACCTAACTAAAGAATGTCCTCAGCCGAGACCAGAAAAAGTGTACCTAACTAAAGAATGTCCTCAGCCGAGACCAGAAAAGTGTACCTAACTAAAGAATGTCCTCAGCCGAGACCAGAAAAAGTGTACCTAACTAAAGAATGTCCTCAGCCGATACCAGAAAAAGTGTACCTAACTAAAGAATGTCCTCAGTCGAGACCAGAAAAACATAGTGTACACAATAAACCCCCTTTTATTTGCCTCAGCTGGCAGTAACTGCCGCTGCACAAACTTCCTCGTACTGAACAATCACAATTTAATCATTCACGAGTCAAGACAGCAGCTTCAACGCGAAAATGACTTGCATAGCAAAGTTTCTTCCCCTGAAATGTCAGCGCCACGAGCTGACAAAAGTTGGCCAATCCACTTGCCAATAATACTCACGGTTGTTTACCTTATAACGTGTCGGTCGGGGGTCAGCGCGTCAGCCTGTCAGGACGCGGCTTGTTTATTTCTTTTTTTTTTTAAATTAAATGTGTTTGGAGTGAAATATTCTTCTGGCGTAATGTATTTGTCTTGGTGTTTGTAAAAATATATATAGTAAAATATTGGGCATTAGGGGGGGGGGAAGAGTTGTGGTGATGGCCGAGGGGGCGTTGATCCCCCGGAACAGTGTCCAGGTATATTGTGTCCCCCCCATCCCTGGTTCTCTTCTCATGAGACCAAGAGCTGTGGTCAGGGCTCTTCTCCCCCCCCCGGGCACTCTCGATATGGGATCGATAGACTGAGTTTTTGTTCCCTCTTTATGTTGAGCCACAACCATCACTATCAACACCATCACCATCATCACCACCACCATCACCACCACCACCACCATCACCACCATCACCACCATCACTATCACCACCATCACCATCATCACCATCACCACCACCATCACCATTATCACCACCATCACTACCACCACCACCATCACCACCATCACCACCATCACCACCATCACCACCATCACCACCATCACCACCATCACCAACATCACCACTATTACTACCAACACCACCATTACTACCATCACCACCATTACTATCATCACCACCGTTACTACCATCACCACCATTACTACCATCACCACCATCACCACCATTACTACCATCACCACCATCACCACCACCATCACCACCATTACTACCATCATCATCACCATCACCACCATTACTACCGTCACCACCATTACTACCATCACCACCATTACTACCATCACCACCACTACCATCACCACTATTACTACCATCACCATCTCCACCACCAATATCACCACCATTACTACCATCCCCATCACTACCACTGTTACCACCATCACCACTATTACTACCAACACCACCATTACTACCATCACCACCATTACTACCATCACCACCATCACCACCACCATCACCACCACCATTACTACCATCATCATCACCACCATTACTACCATCACCATCATTACTACCATCACCATCATTACTACCATCACCACCATTACTACCATCACCATTACCATCACCACCACCATCACCACCATTACTACCATCACCACCACTACCACCACCATCACCATCACCACCAATACTACCACCACTACCACTGTTACTACCATCACTATTATCACCATTACTATCAAAACTTCCACCACCACCACTGTCATTACTACTATTACTACTACCACCACCACAACCACCATTACTACTACCACCACTACTACCACCACCACCACCATCAGCACTACCACCATCACTACCACTACCACCACCACCATCAGCACTACCACCATCACTACCACTACCACCACCATCAGCACAAACACCATCACTACCACTACCACCATCACTACCTCCACCACTATTAGCACTACCACCATCACTACCACCACCACTATTAGCACTAACACCATCACTACCACCACCACCACCACCACCACCATCACTACCACTAACACCATCACTACCACTACCACCATCAGTATAAATATACGCTGAGAGAAATCTCTCGTTGTTTATATTCTTGAAATTGTCGTAGTTATAGAGACGAACGCCATGGAGGACTCAAAAATATGGAAATAAATTTAATTTTTAATTTATTATTGACTTACGACCAACGCAGGAGAAGATGTTTACCACATTTTTTCAAGATAGTGAATGTCTTTATCACTGAAGGAGGATTGTAGTGGAATCAGCGCTACAGCGTCTGGAGACAAATGGCATAAAATACCTATACGATGGAAAAATGCTGCATTTTTCGGGGGTTGCGGCGTGAGCAGAGGCGGCGGTGATACAAGGGATCACCAGCGTGGTGAAGTTCGTGAAAACAGCGCCTCTCTTGGTGCGTGAGTCTCCTTAAGATGTGCTCTCATATGTGGTTGCTGTGGCTCACCCAGGAGTGCGTGGCGGTGGTGCAACACACCCAGGAGAGGCTGCTACAGTGCGTGGCGGTGGTGCAACACACCCTGGAGAGGCTGCTACAGTGCGTGGCGGTAGTGCAACACACCCAGGAGAGGCTGCTACAGTGCGTGGCGGTGGTGCAACATACCCAGGAGAGGCTGCTACAGTGCGTGGCGGTGGTGCAACATACCCAGGAGAGGCTGCTACAGTGCGTGGCGGTGGTGCAACATACCCAGGAGAGGCTGCTACAGTGCGTGGCGGTGGTGCAACACACCCAGGAGAGGCTGCTACAGTGCGTGGCGGTGGTGCAACACACCCAGGAGAGGCTGCTACAGTGCGTGGCGGTGGTGCAACACACCCAGGAGAGGCTGCTACAGTGCGTGGCGGTGGTGCAACACACCAAGGAGAGGCTGCTACAGTGCCTGGCGGTGTTGCAACACACCCAGGAGAGGCTGCTACAGTGCGTGGCGGTGGTGCAACACACCCAGGAGAGGCTGCTACAGTGCCTGGCGGTGTTGCAACACACCCAGGAGAGGCTGCTACAGTGCGTGGCGGTGGTGCAACGCACCCAGGAGAGGCTGCTACAGTGCGTGGCGGTGTTGCAACACACTCAGGAGAGGCTGCTACAGTGCGTGGCGGTGGTGCAACACACCCAGGAGAGGCTGTTACAGTGCGTGGCGGTGATGCAACACACCCAGGAGAGGCTGCTACAGTGCGTGGCGGTGGTGCAACACACCCAGGAGAGGCTGCTACAGTGCGTGGCGGTGGTGCAACACACCCAGGAGAGGCTGCTAAGGGCGTAACGGTGGTGCAACACACCCAGGAGAGGCTGCTACAGTGCCTGGCGGTGTTTCAACACACCCAGGAGAGGCTGCTACAGTGCGTGGCGGTGGTGCAACACACCCTGGAGAGGCTGCTACAGTGCCTGGCGGTGTTTCAACACACCCAGGAGAGGCTGCTACAGTGCGTAGCGGTGGTGCAACACACCCAGGAGAGGCTGCTACAGTGCCTGACGGTGGTGCAACACACCCAGGAGAGGCTGCTATAGTGCGTGGCGGTGGTGCAACACACCCAGGAGAGGCTGCTACAGTGCGTGGCGGTGGTGCAACACACCCAGGAGAGGCTGCTACAGTGCCTGGCGGTAGTGCAACACACCCAGGAGAGGCTGCTACAGTGCCTGACGGTGTTGCAACACACCCAGGAGAGGCTGCTACAGTGCGTGGCGGTGGTGCAACACATCCAGGAGAGGCTGCTACAGTGCCTGGCGGTGTTGCAACACACCCAGGAGAGGCTGCTACAGTGCCTGGCGGTGTTGCAACACACCCAGGATAGGCTGCTACAGTGCGTGGCGGTGGTGCAACACACCCAGGAGAGGCTGCTACAGTGCGTGGCGGTGGTGCAACGCACCCAGGAGAGGCTGCTACAGTGCCTGGCGGTGTTGCAACACACCCAGGAGAGGCTGCTACAGTGCGTGGCGGTGTTGCAACATACCCAGGAGAGGCTGCTACAGTGCGTGGCGGTGGTGCAACACACCCAGGAGAGGCTGCTACAGTGCGTGGCGGTGGTGCAACACACCCAGGAGAGGCTGCTACAGTGCCTGGCGGTGTTGCAACACACCCAGGAGAGGCTGCTACAGTGCGTGGCGGTGGTGCAACACACCCAGGAGAGGCTGCTACAGTGCGTGGCGGTGGTGCAACACACCCAGGAGAGGCTGCTAAAGTGCCTAACGGTGTTGCAACACACCCAGGAGAGGCTGCTACAGTGCGTGGCGGTGGTGCAACGCACCCAGGATAGGCTGCTACAGTGCCTGGCGGTGTTGCAACACACCCTGGAGAGGCTGCTACAGTGCGTGGCGGTGGTGCAACATACCCAGGAGAGGCTGCTACAGTGCGTGGCGGTGGTGCAACACACCCATGAGAGGCTGCTACAGTGCCTGACGGTGTTGTAACACACCCAGGAGAGGCTGCTACAGTGCGTGGCGGTGTTGCAACACACCCAGGAGAGGCTGCTACAGTGCCTGGCGGTGGTGCAACACACCCAGGAGAGGCTGCTACAGTGCCTGGCGGTGGTGCAACACACCCAGGAGATTCTGCTACAATGGGTGATGTTGGTGGTGAACCACTACAATGGGTGATGTTAAAGCTGGTATCGTATACACGGACGTATAAACACGGGCAAGACCAAACAACCAACGCTGATCAATTAATAACGACCAGACTGAAATTATGAAGACTAAACCCGCTAGTGTGTGTCCCTAGTGTGCTTCTGGGCTCAGAGTCCCTTCATTCATCCACGTCCAATAGACCCACGCTGGGAATAGCCCAGCAAACTAATCATAGAATTCATTCCCAATGATAGGAATGATGTGATTAATTACAGACGGGTTCAGAACCCGTTCACTGTCGTTGCAGATCTGTAGCAAGATATTTAATGCACGAGTGACCTTCAAAAGCCGCTCCTCCATATCCAAAATTTTGTGGTCAGAGAGAGAAGAGAGCAATAGATAGGAGCGAGAGAGAGAGAGAGAGAGAGAGAGAGAGAGAGAGAGAGAGAGAAAGAGGAGAGAGATAATGAGCTGATGTGGGTAACAACTCTTAGCTTGTAAATAAAGTTAGGAATCCTTAACCTAACCTGTTAAACCTTGTGTAAAGAGAGAGAGAGAAAGCTTCCTCTAGCACAGCTGATGGATTCTGGACACTAATCTGACCTTCAGAAACCTTTAACTTTAAGGCAATTCAAAGTTACGTGGCAGTGAGGTGGTAGTGGGAAGACTGACTCACACTGCGCCACGCTGAGCTGACTCACACTGCACCACGCTGAGCTGACTCACACTGCACCACGCTGAACTGACTCACACTGCGCCACACTGAGCTTACTCACACTGCACCACGCTGAACTGACTCACACTGCACCACGCTGAGCTGACTCACACTGCACCACGCTGACCTGACTCACATTACGCCACGCTGAACTGACTCACACTGCGCCACGCTGAGCTGACTCACACTACGCCACGCTGAGCTGACTCACACTGCACCACGCTGAACTGACTCACACTGCAACACGCTGAGCTGACTCACACTACGCCACGCTGAACTGACTCACACTGCACCACGCTGAGCTGACTCACACTGCAACACGCTGAGCTGACTCACACTACGCCACGCTGAACTGACTCACACTGCACCACGCTGAACTGACTCACACTGCGCCACGCTGAGCTGACTCACACTACGCCACGCTGAGCTGACTCACACTGCACCACGCTGAACTGACTCACACTGCGCCACGCTGAACTGACTCACACTGCACCACGCTGAACTGACTCACACTGCGCCACGCTGAACTGACTCACACTGCGCCACGCTGAACTGACTCACACTGCACCACGCTGAACTGACTCACACTGCGCCACGCTGAGCTGACTCACACTGCGCCACGCTGAACTGACTCACACTGCACCACGCTGAACTGACTCACACTGCGCCACGCTGAACTGACTCACACTGCACCACGCTGAGCTGACTCACACTGCACCACGCTGAACTGACTCACACTGCGCCACGCTGAGCTGACTCACACTGCCCACGCTGAACTGACTCACACTGCCCACGCTGAACTGACTCACACTGCGCCACGCTGAGCTGACTCACACTGCGCCACGCTGAACTGACTCACACTGCGACCACGCTGACTGACTCACACTGCGCAACGCTGAACTGACTCACACTGCACCAGCTGAACTGACCCACCTGCGACCACGCTGAACCTGACTCACACTGCGCCACGCTGAACTGACTCACACTGCGCCACGCTAAACTGACTCACACTGCGCCACGCTGAACTGACTCACACTGCACCACGCTGAGCTGACTCACACTGCACCACGCTGAACTGACTCACACTGCGCCACGCTGAACTGACTCACACTGCGCCACGCTAACTGACTCACCTGCGCCACGCTGAACTGACTCACACTGCCCACGCTGAGCTGCTCACACTCACCGCTGATGACTCACACTGCCCACGCTGAGCTGACTCACACTGCCCACGCTGACTGACTCACACTGCCCACGCTGAACTGACTCACACTGCGCCACGCTGAACTGACTCACACTGCGCCACGCTGAACTGACTCACACTGCACCACGCTGAACTGACTCACACTGCACCACGCTGAGCTGACTCGCACTGCACCACGCTGAGCTAACTCACACTGCGCCACGCTGAACTGACTCACACTGCACCACGCTGAGCTGACTCACACTTCACCACGCTGAACTGACTCACACTGCGCCACGCTGAGCTGACTCACACTGCACCACGCTGAACTGACTCACACTGCACCACGCTGAACTGACTCGCACTGCACCACGCTGAGCTGACTCACACTGCACCACGCTGAGCTGACTCACACTGCACTACGCTGAACTGACTCACACTGCGCCACGCTGAGCTGACTCACACTGCACCACGCTGAACTGACTCACACTGCGCCACGCTGAACTGACTCACACTGCGCCACGCTGAACTGACTCACACTGCACCACGTTGAGCTGACTCACACTGCACCACGCTGAGCTGACTCACACTGCGCCACGCTGAGCTGACTCACACTGCACCACGCTGACTCACACTGCGCCACGCTGAGCTGACTCACACTGCGCCACGCTGAGCTAACTCTCACTGCACCACGCTGACTCACACTGCGCCACGCTGAGCTGACTCACACTGCGAACGCTGAGCTGACTCACACTGCGCCACGCTGAGCTGACTCACACTGCGCCACGCTGAACTAACTCACACTGCACCACGCTGACTCACACTGCGCCACTCTGAACTGACTCACACTGCGCCACGTTGAACTGACTCACACTGCGCCACGCTGAACTGACTCACACTGCGCCACGCTGGGATGACTCACACTGCACCACGCTGAGCTGACTCACACTGCACCACGCTGACTCACACTGCGCCACGCTGAGCTGACTCACACTGCACCACGCTGAGCTGACTCACACTGCACCACGCTGAGCTGACTCACACTGCACCACGATGAGCTGACTCACACTGCGCCACGCTGAGCTGACTCACACTGCGTCACACTGAGCTGACTCACACTGCGCCACGCTGAACTGACTCACACTGCGCCACGCTGAACTGACTCACACTGCGCCACGCTGAGATGACTCACACTGCACCACGCTGAGCTGACTCACACTGCACCACGCTGAGCTGACTCACACTGCACCACGTTGAGCTGACTCACACTGCGCCACGCTGAGCTGACTCACACTGCACCACGCTGAGCTGACTCACACTGCACCACGCTGAGCTGACTCACACTGCGCCACGCTGAGCTGACTCACACTGCACCACGCTGAGCTGACTCACACTGCACTACGCTGAGCTGACTCACACTGCACCACGCTGAACTGACTCACACTGCACCACGTTGAACTGACTCACACTGCGTCACGCTGAGCTGACTCACACTGCGTCACGCTGAGCTGACTCACACTGCGCCAGGCTGAGCTGACTTACACTGCAACACGCAACTGTGACGCAACCGTGACGCCATAACGTGTGTAACATGCGAAGCAGCACAGTTGTTATGCCACTGTGACGCAAGAACGGGATGACTGATGAAGCAAGACAACTGTGAAGACACAACGGGATAGCTGACGCAGCAAGACAACTGTGACGCATCAACGGGATAGCTGACGCAGCAAGACAATTGTGACGCAACAACAGGATATACTGACGCAGGAAGACAACTGCGAGGCTAAGTGCCTCCTTAATAGCCTAGTTCTTTACTTCGTTCTTGGTAACAATGGTCCATCCACCTGACTCGACGCTGGGAGGGAGGGGGAGGGAGGGAAGGAGGGAGAGAAGGAGGGAGAGAAGGAGGGAGGGAGGGAGGGAAGAGGGAGGGAGAATATTGAGTGGGAGGAAGAAGCTGAAAGACAGAGGATCATAAAGGAAGAGTATTATTATTATTATTATTATTATTATTATTATTAGGGAAGCGCTAAACTCACTGGGGTCATGCAGCGCCTTGGGAATGAGAGACAATCAGGTTTGATTCAAGGAAGGGAAGGATAGGTGTGATTTCTTTGATCAAAGGGCCACTCAGCGGGGTCCCTACTTGACAAGAACTACATACTGTTGGTCTTATGACGTAGACGCGGCCTGGGAGCTGCTGGGGTGCTGATGGGGTGCCGCTGGGTGCTGAGCTCGACACGACCTTCCTCTGCTGGTGTAAGTATATTTAGATACACGTACACATAAGCACAATGATCATACATAAGTGTAAATTACCCTGGATAACCCCCCAAAAAAAGTCAGATGAAGTGACTTATTTCCATTGGGGTCCTTGACTTATTTCCACTGGATCTCTGATGTTTACACAAGTTTCCTCCACAAGTGGAGGGTTGAAGAGGAGTGGACCCTATACGCTGAAGCAAGTGGTAAACAAAGGCATGTTTAAGTAACTACCAAGAGATTTCATGGACAAAAATATCCACTCATTGGGAAGATGCATTGTGCTATTTCGGGGAAATATGGCTATTTTCATGGTGGCCGTTCATGGTGGCCGTTCATGGTGGTAACGAAGTGTGTTGTTGTTTAGGGAAAGAAAGACCAACACAAACACTTCACGCATCATGGAGGACTGTAGGGAACTGAACGGCCGTTTCAAGGAGATATTAACCCAGGAAGAGCAAGAGAGAGAGAGAGAATTTGCCAGAGGTAACTTGGTAACATTATCACAAAACGGTGATTCTGGTTGACATAGTTCATGTCAACCTTCATTCCATCAAAGTCCGGAATTAAAATTGCAAAGAAGTGTAACTATCTAGAACAGGGGTCCGCAACCTGCGGCCTGAGGGCCGCTTGTGGCCCTAGGGCCGAATGTGGCCCTTTTAGGAAATGGATGCGGCCCTCACATGAAATTATGAATTCACTTTTATGTAGGTTCCACACTGCACAGTGTCAAAAAATACAAAATATTATAGTTATTATTCATAAAAATTACAAAATACGGCCCTACTTTAAATTTGTCTTTTCAAATTGGCCCTTTCATACTAAAAGTTCGAGGACAACTGAATTCTAGAACATAAGAGCATCTTGACACGGAATGAAGGGAAAATGCTGTTTAGTAACCTAGACACTTCAAACTCAAGGAGAGTAGAGGCACCGTAAGCATTACCAAAACTCTACAAGCCAGTATTTTTGACGTTCACACTAAGGTAACGTAGAACATAATAAATCGGAGACTAGTGGAGCACCTGGAGTGGTATGGAGTCATAAGTAGCAGAAGACACAGCCTTAAAAAAGATTATTCCTGTTCCACAGCCCTGAAGCTGTGTAACAGTAGCAGATTAAGAAGGGAAAACACGGATGGTTTGTTTGCGTTTTTTTGGTCTGCAGATTATTTCAATGGATGATATTCTTCTGCTAAAAGGATAGAGGGAATATTTTCTTCATGTGCTGTGTACAGTCTTAGGTTATTGAAATAAAATCCGATAGGATGTAATAAGCGCCACAAACACTGGAAACTAGTAACTCAAGATCACTGAAGACAGAACACACCAACCACCATCACCGCTCTTTGCAAGCAACACAGTTATTATTATTTTTTTTTGTTGACACATCGGCTGTTTCTCACCAAGGCAGGGTGGCCTGACAAAGAAAAACTTTCATCATCATTCACTCCATCACTGTCTTGCCAGAGGCGCGCTCACACTAAAGCTATAAAACTTCAACATTAACACCCCTCCTTCAGAGTGCCGGCACTGTATTTCCTATCTCCAGGAATCAAGTCCGGCCTGCCGGTTTTCCTGAAACCCTTCATAAATGTTACCTTGCCTACACTCCAACAGCACGTCAAGTTCTATTTTGTTCCATCCTCTCTATATGTCCAAACCATCTCAATAACCCCTCCTCAGCCCTCTGGATAATAGTTTTGGTAATCCCACACCTCCTCCTAATGTCCAAACTACGGATTCTCTGCATTATATTCACACCACACATTGCCCTCAGACATGACATCTCCACTGCCTCCAGCCTTCTCCTTGTTGCAACATTCACAACCCATGTCTCACCCATACACGAGTGTTGGTATAACTATACTCTCATACATTCCCCTCTTTGCTTTCATGGATAAAGTTCTGTCTCCACAAGCTCCTTAGTGCACCACTCACCTTTTTCCCCTCGTTAATTCTATGATTCACCTCATCCTTCATATACCCAGTTATTATTATCATTATTATTATTAGTAGTAGTAGTAAAAACAAGCGTTAAATTCATACGGGTTCTTCAGATGGGAAGTAAGAGAAGAAACTAACACTGACGAATTCACTTGTATTCTGAAAGAGACTGGCATGTAGGAGGCAGCTGGTGATGCAGTGTTGTGTCAATGTTGCGAAATATGATCATAACGGGAACTGCCGAGTCAGAACAGTTCTCTGCAACAAGACATCAAAGGACAAAATAATAGGAAGAAAGACGAGCCTGCAACATATACAAGGGAGGGGGGGTTCCTTCTTCAACAATATCCCTGAAAAGAGCCACGACACTTCAGGAACGACAAAAGGTCAGAGAGAGAGAGAGAGAGAGAGAGAGGAGAGAGAGAGACGACCAGAGAGGGACAAGGCTTCCCTACAGCCGAGTCTCGAAGCATCTCTCACGAGTCTAAACTCTCTACCCTCCAACCACCCCACCCCAGGTCCTCTGCTGGTAGTGAGCACCTGTTATTCCCCAGCTAATCTCTTACCTGTGTCTCCCCACCGCTTCCTTTACTGTGCGTTTTCCTCTCCCTTTCTCTTTTTTCCTTCCTCACTCCTCCTACATCCTTCCAGCAGCACCTATCCACCGACCTACTTCCGTCATCTCCATTACTGCCACTAGCACCAGCTCCACCACTGGCATCATCACAGATACTGTCTCTGTCTGTCTGTCTGTCTCTCTCTCTCTCTGTCTCTCTCTCTCTCTCTCTCTCTCTCTCTCTCTCTCTCTCTCTCTCTCTCTCTCTCTCTCTCTCTCTCTCTTATCTATTGCTCTCGTCAGATGATTGTGATTGTAGTAGTCGTGGTAAAATTCTTCAATCATCTTGACAAAATTAGACGTAATCAGAGTGTAGGTAATCCATCTCAACAGACAGCCTCAATTTACACAGTGGCTCTCTCCTACTGTCTGCTTATTCCATGCACCCCATGTACTCTCATGTACATACGTACTCCCGTGTATTCTCATGAACCCAAGTTACAATTCCTCAAGTCCCCATTCTCTTTCACTTCCTCTTTCTTCCCTCCTCCCAGTAGAACCTCTGCCAATCATTACTCTCTCCCCCTCAACTGCCTCCGCTATTACCACCTCCACAACCACCACCACCGCTACTATCCCATCCATCACCACTACCACTGCTATACCTACCTTCACCACCACCACCGCCATCACCCGCATCACCACCGCCACCTCCGTCATCACTGCAGCCATGTCTGCTATCACCACTACACTTAAGAAGACAAGGATGGTACTGAATCTGTGTGTGTGTGGGTTACCTCAAACTTCCTACTTGAGAGTCGCTGGCTGGCAGAAACGTTTCCTCAATAAAGATCCTAAAATTGCCATTCTCATTCATATACTAACAACCCCAGGATGCGACTTACAACAGTCTACTCATTTTTTGACGATTTAAGGCATTTTCAAGGATTTTCTGAAAACACTATTTTTTTAGATAAAATATACCTATGAGTAATCTTCCTATAAGAAAATCATTAAGTTTTGCTTACTTTTCCCATAAATTTCAATAGCAGTAGAAATTCTATTTAAAAGTGTGATAATCAAAGTATTTTAGCTAAAAAATGAGTTTTGTCATAAAAGCACTCAAACCGCTCTAAAACGTATTGTCAATAGTCGTAAGAAGAGAAAGATCACGAGCTTGGCCAGCATTCTGGACCGTGATGATGCGAGTGCCGCTCTTGAGAGCGTGAAATGAGATGTTTTGACCAACATGGCGTAGTAGAGCCTTACCAATACTATGGTCTGAAAGATAGGTATTAGGAGAAGTTGGACGAAGAGTAAAAAACTTTGTCCATTGAGTAGTTTGAAACAGAGAGTTTAAGGGGAGTGAGTGACGAGCTGGTCGTTTCTGCGATGAATAGAGGTATCGGGAAGATGGAGAGAATATTTTGAGGATTTGTTAAATGTTGATGAAGACAGGGAAGCTGTGATTTCGTGTGTAGGGCAAGGGGGAATAACATCTTGTAGGAGTGTGGAAGAGCCAGTTGTCTCTCGAGGAAGTGGATGAAGTGTTGCTGATTTTATGAAGATGGAGGTGAACCTGGGAGACATGTCCTCTGAGACCATGTGCAGCCACCACAACACCCATGTGTGTGTGTGTGTGTGTGTGTGTGTGTGTGTGTGTTTGCGTGTTTGCGTGTGTCTATAAAGCCGAATAGGTAAAATTGGTCAATTAGCAAGAACACATTTAAAATTAAGCCCTTTCTAAAATTTCTCATATACGTTTAAAGATATATTTTTTTCATTTATGTTATTGTAAAAATTAATACTTTTGTACCAAAAGAACCTTAGGAAACTTGCTTAACCTTATTATAACAAGCGCAATTTAATTTAGCCTAATCCACCTAAATATATTTTACATAAGTTTACAATAATTTAATAATAAACAAACACAATGAATTTTTTTTTTCGTTAGGTTCAGAATAATTTTTGCAAAATTATTGCATACACAAATTTTCGCTTGTCTTATTTGGCAAGAAGAGCGTTGCTATTTAAGCGCGCATATATATATATATATATATATATATATATATATATATATATATATATATATATATATATATATATATATATATATATATATATATATATATATATATATATATATATATATATATAAACATATAATAATATTCCAGAGCTGCAAATGTCTTATTTATACATTTCTCATTATTTAATCACTTAGCCAGACATGGCTGGCATATCTGTGAGTGATTTAACATATTCTGGCGACTCTCATGCACCCAGACCGCGGCTGCTTCACCACACTCCTCGACATCAAAACCCAACTCAGGAATGAGGCTCCTGGTCCTGCAGTAAAGTCCTATGAGCGTCCTCTTGCACCATCAAAGGATCGTTACTGGACCAGTTTCCTAAACTGCGCCTCAACGTGTGTGTGTGTGTGTGTGTGTGTGTGTGTGTGTGTGTGTGTGTATGTGTGTGTGTGTGTGTGTGTGTGTGTGTGTGTGTGTGTGTGTGTGTGTGTGTGTGTGTGTGTGTGTGTGTGTGTGTAGCATTACATGAAACCTTACTGTTAAATATTTTACTTTCGACTATGAAATATGATGTTTGGGAAGCTTTAATTTGCATGATTAAAAAATTTAAAAAATAATTACTTATCACAATAAAATTAAATTATGCAGGATATTAGCAAGTAAAGAGAGAAATTAATCTCCCAACACAACTTAATTTTGTGTATTGTGTGGCTCAGAAGACAAGTTTGTATTACTCTTGAAGCTGCTACTACATGTGTTGTGCTTAAGACGGGTTGGATTTAAGTGGAATTTGCACATTAATAGAGTTATCAAAGCTTATTCCTTGGGTGATAATGGGTTGAGCGAATATTTCTAGTGGATTTGGGTTTGACACGGACCTGCCAAGTATGGGCCGGTAGGCCCTGCTTCAGTGTTTCCCCTTTCTTATGTACTCACGCACTTGACAGATGGAATAGTCAAGCAGAACAAGACGGCCATGACGCCAAAGTCGGGGTAACTCTTAACTGTGCTAAATAATGAACTGGGGTTTAAAGGATCTACTGTAAAGGTGAGTGTAGATCGTTCTCTAATATCTCTGAGACATTTGCGGCTGTAACGTTCCCTGTGGTTTTACATCTCCCACCGCAGGTCATTGTGGTTTTGAAGTCCCGCCTAACCAGCTCATTGCATGCTTCTGGTGCCATGGGGAGCGTGGTCCACACAGGGAGCCAAGATTTGCTGGTCTTATCCAGGGTTCACCCTTGTCTCTCAGGGGATGGAATGTCTCGCAGGGTCACGAGACTCGTTTGTAAAACACACATGCGGTACTAACCCATTTCACACACTAATCCGCACATGGAAGAAGTTTATGACGACGTTTCGCTCCGACGAAGACCACTGACAAGTCACTAAGGAACTGTTTCGCCAACCAGTGGCTTCATCATGAGACTGGCGGAAGGTTCTCCTGGTAAACTATCCTAGTTACCGTCTGTGTCTTTCTGACACAGTAGTCGGTGTTGCTCATTTGCAGCAGCCTGGTAGACAGCTCGCTTTGAGTACTTAATTAATGCGTCCAATTTGAGGATGGCATCCTCGTAGTGGTGGATAGGACACCTGAGGCTCTTGTTTTGTCTCCAGGTGCCTTTGGACCCGGTGTCCTCCTGAAGCTTGGTCAAGGTCAAGCTGCTCACTTGGTGAACATGACCCGTCCTCGTGAGATGGAACTGAAGAACTAGTCTGCAGTGCTAAATAAAATTATCCCACTTTTGTCGTGGTTCAGTGTTCCAACTAGATTCTTGCAAGCAGTCTGTGTGCGTATTCCACAGCATCATGTAAGTTATGACTTATACACCGGAATCTAACTAGAGTTAACGAAGAGTTACCTTACACTGTTCTTCCATAACATGCATGATCATGGCAACTATTGCACCTTTCTCATTACGTATATATATATGTATATATATATATATATATATATATATATATATATATATATATATATATATATATATATATATATATATATATATATTGCTGTTTTCCGAGTAAAAAGAAAGGCATGAATAGTTTCTGGCCATTAGAACGTCGCAAAATAACCTGAGTCAATTGTCTCGGCATCAAAATCATATATTGGTTAATAAAAACTTTAGAAAATATTTTTTACTTTTCTCCAGTCTGTTCCCATTTTCTGAAAATATGGTCCTAAGCTGCCTGACTAAGATGACCTCTCTCCAAGCTTTGCCTTGTCCTCCCTTGAGAGGGGAGGAGGAAGTCTGGCTACGATTGCGCAATTTCCGTCTCGCTATTAGCAAAAGGGGGCTCGAGTGTCCATCATTCCTAGCTCCGATTTGCCCACTCGTCCCACCACAGACATAGTTGAGCTGTGGTAGACGAACAGTGCTGGCAGCGATGTATTACATCTGTCGCTGATTTACGAGAGACCGACACTGATATACACCACTCTGATTCATCCTCTCAGTGATTTGCTACCCTTTTTTAGGCTTTAAATTTTGTTTGTGGGAGAGTGGGGCGCGGAGCTCATAGAGGGGATGCTTTTGGGAGGGAGAATGTTTGGGGAGAGGGGATGGTGTAAGAGGGTGCTTGTGGGAGGTAGGGAGGTGCTAGTGGGAGGGAGGAAGAGAGATGCTTGTGATAGGGAGGTATTGCGGGGTGGGTGAGATAGAATTTTGTAGGTAAAGGTTTAATATACGTGTCATTGTTAAGACTAGACATTGAAATGATTTCCAGTTGCTTTGAAGAAAAGGAGAAAGATGTTTCTATGTTATTATTATTCTTTCTAAGAAAGTTGAAGCACATGTCAAACACACAAACACACTGCCACAAGGAACAAACTCATATACATGATCAACACAAAGAAACACACATTACTTCAGAGAACAAACTCAGTCACACTGCTACACTGACTATTATATATATATATAATAGTCAGAATTAGGAAATTTCACTCTCGGTACAATTAATTGGAAAAAAAATTAATTGGAAAAAAATTCTGAGGGAAAGAAATAATTCAATTAATCCAAAACTGCCTCCTTCAGCAGTTTTCCTGAAGCAACACTTGATAGACCTCAAGACTGAGAGAGGCAGACAGAGTTGTAGCCACACGAGATATATACACCGTGAGGCGCGCGTCTCTCAGTGTATATATGATGAGAGATTACTTTAATCCTTATTTTAGGGATTGAAGTAATCTTAACTGTTGGTGAACAACTGACACGCAGCCTGAGGAAGAGAGATGGTTGACAGTAGATGGTTGACAGTAGATGGTTGACAGTAGATGGTTGACAGTAGATGGTTGACAGTAGATGGTTGACAGTAGATTGTTGACAGTAGATGGCTAGCCAGATTGAGAGACGGTACAACAACAAAACAAGAAAATAAATATGACTGCGAGAGATAGACTGTTCTAAGAAGCTTCAGGTGACCAAAAACACAAGACATCGTAGTCTTAGAAAAAGGAGGTAAGAGCACATGATGGAACGTCATAGATTAGAAGGAAGAGGGAAGAAGAGACACAGTCAGATGCCAGGAGGGGGGCTGCTGCTGGGGGCTGCTGCTGGGGGCTGAGCTCCCTCGCCCCTGGTTGAACACCTCAGAAATTATTCATGACGCTTGATAAGACGAAGAAAATTACGTGTCTCTCGAGGAAGTGGATGAAGTGTTGCTGATTTTATGAAGATGGAGGTGAACCTGGGAGACATGTCCTCTGAGACCATGTGCAGCCACCACAACACCTGTCCTCTGAGACCATGTGCAGCCACCACAACAACACCTGTCCTCTGAGACCATGTGCAGCCACCACCACAACACCTGTCCTCTGAGACCATGTGCAGCCACCACCACAACACCTGTCCTCTGAGACCATGTGCAGCCACCACCACAACACATGTCCTCTGAGACCCTGTGCAGCCACCACCACAACACCTGTCCTCTGAGACCATGTGCAGCCACCACCACAACACATGTCCTCTGAGACCCTGTGCAGCCACCACCACAACACCTGTCCTCTGAGACCATGTGCAGCCACCACAACACCACCTGTCCTCTGAGACCATGTGCAGCCACCACAACATTTGTCCTCTGAGACCAGGTGCAGCCACCATAACAACACCTGTCCTCTGAGACCATGTGCAGCCACCACAACAACACCTGATGGCTCTCAATGAAGCAACTGTGTGTGTGTTGTGTGTGTGTGTGTGTGTTTAGAGTCGGTGGCCACTTTATTAGGTACATCTGTACAACTGCTCGGTAATGCAAATATCTAATCAGCCAGTCACGTGGCAGCACGATGGAAAATACAGTGGACTTTATCTAGTCACAAACAGATCTACCTGAGCAGTGAGTACATGAGTACATATAGGGAGCATAGTAAGGCGAAGAGTCAGGTGAAGAATGTTGAAGTAGACGGCTGAGAAGAGGTTGTATTTGAGAAGAACCTACCCAGCATGGGCCAGTAAGCCTGTGGCTATGTAGGATTTCCCATGTAGGCAACTTCTTCACCGTTATCCCACATAGCAACAAGCCTAATGGCCCATCCTGGGTAAGTTCTTCTCAAATTCAACCTCTTCTCAGCCATCTACTGCAACATTCCTCACTTGACTGCTCACGTCACTATGCTCCCCCGTATATACCCTATATATCCTCTCACTAGCCCATCTTTCTTCCAATAGTTGTTTATATCTCCTAGTATCTCGTCTACCTTTTACTCTCGCTGTAGCTACAACTAAAAAATGATCTGATATATCCGTGGCCCATCTATAAACATGCACATCCTGAAGTCTACCCTTCAGTCTTTTATCTATCAATGCATAGTCTATCAAAGTACTGTCATTACGCCTTGTATCATATCTTGCATATGCGTATATATATTATTGTAACCACGAACGAGAGGTTACTAATAATATATATATATATATATATATATATATATATATATATATATATATATATATATATATATATATATATATATATATATATTAAATGGCAATATGGTTTAGCATGAGATTCCAAGCACATTTAAGTCCACCATTGTCGAGAAGATTCGTGTTGGATTCAACATATGTAATCTACCTGGATTACTTATAGGTTTCCACTCCAACATTACCGGGGAATATCTGGCTTCCGACGTATCAGAATAGGAGTATTCAAAAGCATCATTCGAGTCTGGAGTTGAGCCACAAGTAAAGATTTATGGAGAGAGAGAGAATTTCCTATGAAGATCAAAACACAATGTGAACAGATCGGCGCCCGGAGGAGAACTAACAATGTGGATGGACAGTTGTGGACTTACAATGTGAAGGATCATCGTTTGCTCAGTACAATGCACAATACGGTGTACGACGCTGACGTGAGGAGGAATTAGACACATCCTACGTGCGAGAGGAAGCCACCCGACGTCAGGCTTGGCCAGGGAGCCTTAATATAAATGGTATTACGACAAATATATGTATATACTACACAAACATTGTCTGCTGACACAGCAACTGTACAGGAAGAGGGAATGATTACCTCTGTTGTTTATACGTGACATTATAACTTACGTACGTACCCGGGATTCAAGACCTGGCACAGATCAACACTGCAGCTGCATCTGACCACCACGCAGGTGTGTCCCAAATCATCTCGAGTCAGTGCTGACTCGCAACGCCTGGATCAAAAGCCTAGCTAACAAAAACCAATGGCAGCCAGCATCCAATTCCCCTCCCCCCCTCCTCAAAATGTAACAATCTAAATGCAGGGATATATTATATATTTCAACAGACTTATTTAGTAAAATCGTTGTATATATTTTGACGGGCTGTATTTCTCTCTCGGTGTATACGCACTGAGAACAGAGTATGCACCAAAGGGTGTATAGTTTTTTTTTTTTTAATAAACCGGCCGTATCCCACCGAGGTAGAGTGACCTAAAAAGAAAAACGAAAGTTTATCTTTTAAAATTTAGTAACGTATACAGGAGAAGAGGTTACTAGTCCCTTGATCCCGCAGGCATCTTAGTCGCCTCTTACGACACGCATGGCTTACGGAGGAAGAATTCTGTTCCACTTCCCCATGGAGATAAGTGGAAATAAACAAGAACAAGAACTATAAGGAAAGTAGAAGAAAACTCAGAGGGGTCTGTATATATATATATATATATATATATATATATATATATATATATATATATATATATATATATATATATATATACATGCGTGTACATGCACATAAGAATTAAACTATCCTTGACTATTAGAGAGTGGGGAATTATTATTATTATTATTATTATTATTATTATTATTATTATTATTATTATTATTCGTTGGAAAGTGCTAAACACGTAGGGGTCATATAGAGTTGGAGGGGAGGGGAACGAGAGCCAATCAGGTCCGATCAACGGGAAGAATAGATCCATTTTTCGAATCAAGAGCACTTCGCCGGCCTCTTTGAAAGAGCCATCAACTCACCGCTGTATCGGACAAGTTTTGAAGAGAGACAGAGAGAAGGGGAAGTTTCGGTCTCTCTCTGAGACCATCACCCAGACCCTGGTCTGGGCCAGACCCAGACCACAACTAATGCTTCAAATGACTTCATTTCCGTGGCAAAATAATTTATTGTATGAATGGATCTTTTTCACGTTACCATTCCATTAACAGGAGGGAGGGGGAGGAAGGAGGGGGAGAGGAGGGAGGGGGAGAGGAGGGAGGGAAGGAAGGGAGGGATAGGAGGGAGGGGGAGAGAGAGGAGGGAGGGTGAGTAGGGGAGGGTAAGGAAGGGAGGGTGAGGAGGGGAGGGTGAGGAAGGGAGGGTGAGGAAGAGGAGCGAAGGAAAGGAAGAAGAGAATAATTACGAGAGGGAGGCAAGGAGGAAGAGAAAAAGATAAAGAAGAACAGATAGAAGGGAGGAACGTAGGGAAGGATAGAAGGAAGGAGGGATGAATTAAGACAGGGAAGGGAGAGAGAGAGAGGATAGCATATGGACTGATTCACTTTTAAACATCCACGTAATTTCAATTTAGATAAATCTACAAATTCAATGTTTGGCAAAATAAGGAAAACATGAACCTGAGTTGACCTGAGACCCAACAACCTTGGCTGACCTTGCTTGACCTTGCCTGACCTTACCATGTTTGACCCGACTAAGAGTTCTCTCTAAATCTGCTTTAAATCACTAATCCTGGACGATAACCCCGTATTCTAGAAATACTGAGTAGTAGCAGCAACTCTCTCTCTCTCTCTCTCTCTCTCTCTCTCTCTCTCTCTCTCTCTCTCTCTCTCTCTCTCTCACCTGATAAGATAACTCTTTGAAAATCAATTGGATGGTTAAAATCTCTCACATGAATAAACAGAGCTTTAGCAACTTTATCGCATATTTTACAGGGAATCTTATAGACACAACAGTCAGCATTTTGGGGGGAATTTTTTATCTAAAGTTTTTTAAATGTATCAAGATTTTTAAATACAACTTTGATATTAAAATTCATAAGTAGAGAAGACATATCAACCAAGTTTTCATGGTAAGGGAGAACCAACATATTTTTAGTTGAATAAGGTTGGTTGTCTTTTTTGGAATTATAAAAAGTATTTCTAGAAATTTTAAAGGATTTACCAATTGAGTTTCTTGGGTATTTTAGATCATTAGCTATTTCATAAATTTTGGAGATTTCTTCATCTATGAACTCTGGACTACAAATACGTAAAGCTCTCGAAAACATTGATGAGAAAACCGACAGTTTAACTCTATCTTGATGTGAGGAATAATAGTGTACATAGGAACACTTATTTGTTGGTTTTCTGTAAATTTTAAATTTAAAATCATTGTTACTCTTAATAATTAAAACATCTAGGAATGTCAATGAGTTATTTACTTCGAACTCAACAGTAAAATTTATAGAATGAGCTAAACTATTTAATTTAACGAAGAAATGGTTTATGTCTACATTCTTAGGCATAAGACACAAAATATCATCAACATATATATACCACTTAGCTCTGTTTTGAAGGATTGTGTTAAACAATCTTTTTTAAAGAAATTCCATGTGTAAATTACAAAGAACAGGTGAGAGAGGATTCCCCATTGTCATACCAAACTTCTGAGTGTAAAACTCGTCATTAAACACAAATTTTGCATCAACAATGCAAAGTTTAATAAGTTTGATGATAGTTGGAACTGTCAATGGTAAATCGTAATTAACAAGTTCTTCAGATAAGAAACTTAATAAATCATCAACTGGAACTTTTGTAAACAAGGAAGTAACAACACAACTAAACAGTCAAGGTTCTTTATTTAGATAATTTATAGGAAACTGAACTTATGGAGCTAATAATTTGTCTATTTGGATTACCTGGTTTGTGCTTTTTTATTAATCCATACATATAGGGTAACGGACTACTGGAAGTAAGTTTTTAATTAATTCATCTTTGCCTTTCAATAGACGTTTTATTGTTTTATTGAAATTACTGTTAACAGATTCTAAGTGATTCTTTCTAAGTTTAGAATAAGTTTCTGTATGATCTAGAAGATCATTCATTTTATCTTGGTAATCAGTTTCTTTCAAAATTACTATAGCATTTATTTTATCTGCTTTAGTAAGACGCAATTTTTTATTACTAATAAGTGTATCATAAGACTTAAAGAATCTAAAATGCTATAGGATTTTCCAAGTGTACATAATTATGTATCCCTCTCGCCTCCGTTCCAGGGAATACAATAAGAATGCCTTTAATCCCTTGAAAACTTCCATACTTGATCCGGTAATCTTTCTGATATCTTGTGGTAGTGTTAAACATTCTGGGGCTACGGATGTTGATACAGTGTTCTCTTATTGTGCCCATGGTGAACCCATTTTTCACTGTTTTTTTTTTTAATACTTTTGTAGGGTTCATGATAGCGCGAGGCCAACGGCCTGGCTGACCAAGGGAGACAGCGATTACGAAACGGCGCATCGAGCCTGTGATGACCCATGCGAGTTTAGCGCTTCCTGAAAGAGAAAATGGTAAATGTACATTGAATTGTCTATAAAAATAATTAAGCTTCAGGCCCTCAAGATGGTCATCAAACTTTACGAAAAAAAAATGTTCATCTTGATCCAAGGCACTGGATCTCTCCTCTCCTTCCTCGGATCGAACGTCATTAATTTCCCCAGGTGCTGTATGAGAATTGCGGATTTAGGGCTCACCCCTTGATAATAATAATAATTGTGATTGTTGATGACTGTTGTTGGTTATTGATAACTGTTGATAACAGTGATTAATTGTTGATGACGGTAGTTATAACTGTTGGTGAATGTGGTTGTTGGTGATTATGATTGCTGGTAATTGTGGTTGTTGGCGACAGCGATTGTTGGCGATTGTTGACTGTAGGTGAGAGCGATTATTTGTGATTGTGGTTGCTGGGGATTGTTGAGTGTGTGAGGCGGTGATTGTTGGATTGTGTCTCCCTGGTGACCTCACGACATTCGCTTGATCCCAAAACTTTAATTAAGCGAATATAAATACCTCCGTTTAAACGCACCATTTCATTAAGGTTTAATAATTATATAATCATAGCTCTAATTGCTTCTCTAATGCCCCTAATTATTACCTTCGTAATAATTATATATATATATATATATATATATAGATATATATATATATATATATATATATATATATATATATATATATATATATATATATATATATATATATTATTATTGACACAGATCTGTTTATATCTATGTATTTATACACAGGAAGCCGTGTATCTTTGAATGCATACACCGAGAGGTATACATGTATCAGTGTGTATACATTGCTTAATCCCAGTTTTAGATATTTAGGTATTAGGTGTTATGTATACATAAAGTGCTAAGCCAGTATGGGTTATACAGCGCCCGGGGAAATTGAAGTTTTTTTTTATCAGGTTTGAGCCAAGGCAAACGGTTGGTAAATCCTCTAAGATGTCCGTTGAGGCGTTCGTTGACACTTCCGTTGAGGTTTCCTTTAAAACGACACCTAAAACGCCAGTTAAACTGTCCGTTAAAACATTCCCTAAACGTCAGATAAAGCCCGGAAAAAACGCCCGTTAAAATGTTCTCTAGAACGTTCCCTAAAACGCCAGCTAAAGCATTTGTCAAAACATCCCCTAAACGTCCCCTTAAATGCCAGTAAAACATCCGTTAAAACATCCCCTGAACGTCCGTTAAAGTCCCTTAAAACATCTAGAACGCCAGTTAAAACGTCCGTTTAAACGTCCACTAAAACGTCCGTTAAAACGTCCTCTAAGCTTCCTGTATCTCCCAAGCTCAAGCAACAGGTTGTGACCCCGTGTCTGGAAGCAGTGTTTCCTGACACACAAACTAGCAGCAGTAGCACCAGCAACAGCAACAACAGCAACAACAACAGCACCAGCAGCACCAGCACCACCACCACCAGCACCACCAGCAGCAGCACCAGCAACAGCAACAGCAGCAGCAGCACCAGCAACAGCAACAGCAGAAGAACCAGCACTAGCAGCACCAGTAGCATCAGCAGCACCAGCAGCACCACTAGCACCACCAGCAACAGCAGCACCAGCAGCACCACTAGCACCACCAGCAACAGCAGCACCAGCAGCACCACTAGCAGCAGCCTCGGGCAGCCAGTCAACCATGATACACTTATATGTGATTTACAATTTACATGTGGTGAATCATCCTATAAGTTTATAATTTACGAACTGTAAATCATTCATTTGATTTACGTCTTGCTCGTTCAAGTCTCGTTTATTGAAGAAAACTTTCAAATTAATTCTCGCTGAAGGTTGGAAGTGTAAGTTAAAAATATCTCTACAACCGAGGGAGAGCAAGTGTGGTGAGAGGGAGGTAAAAGATGTAGGGAGAGTAAGCGGAGAGGGAGGAAGGAAGGAAAGGATGAGGGAGGAGGGATAGATTGATTGGTCTACTCTTAGCTCCTTCAATACCAACCTCTCAAGACTTTCCTGCGATCTGTGTGGAGGGAGGGAGGGAGGGAGGGAGGGAGGGAGGAGAAAGAGGGAATAGAGATGGACGGGAAAGAGGAAAAGAAAAAGAAAAAAAAAGAAACATATGAGAAAGGGAGCTATGGTATTTTATAAGACAGACAGAGAGTGAAATGTACATATATTCATATATAAAAAAATCTGGAAAAAAAAACAGTGAGACGAGAATTGGGTGTTGTGTTAGGTGACCGTGTCCAAGTGGGTGTTTACAACAGAGCCAGATAGGAAGAGGTGTTTACAACAGAGCCAGATAGGAAGAGGTGTTTACAACAGAGCCAGATAGGAAGAGGTGTTTACAACAGAGCCAGATAGGAAGAGGTGTTACAACAGAGCCAGATAGGAAGAGGTGTTTACAACAGAGCCAGATAGGAAGAGGTGTTGACAACAGAGCCAGATAGGAAGAGGTGTTTACAACAGAGCCAGATAGGAAGAGGTGTTGACAACAGAGCCAGATAGGAAGAGGTGTTTACAACAGAGCCAGATAGGAAGAGGTGTTTACAACAGAGCCAGATAGGAAGAGGTGTTTACAACAGAGCCAGATAGGAAGAGGTGTTTACAACAGAGCCAGATAGGAAGAGGTGTTGACAACAGAGCCAGATAGGAAGAGGTGTTGACAACAGAGCCAGATAGGAAGAGGTGTTGACAACAGAGCCAGATAGGAAGAGGTGTTTACAACAGAGCCAGATAGGAAGAGGTGTTGACAACAGAGCCAGATAGGAAGAGGTGTTTACAACAGAGCCAGATAGGAAGAGGTGTTTACAACAGAGCCAGATAGGAAGAGGTGTTTACAACAGAGCCAGATAGGAAGAGGTGTTGACAACAGAGCCAGATAGGAAGAGGTGTTTACAACAGAGCCAGATAGGAAGAGGTGTTTACAACAGAGCCAGATAGGAAGAGGTGTTGACAACAGAGCCAGATAGGAAGAGGTGTTGACAACAGAGCCAGATAGGAAGAGGTGTTGACAACAGAGCCAGATAGGAAGAGGTGTTGACAACAGAGCCAGATAGGAAGAGGTGTTTACAACAGAGCCAGATAGGAAGAGGTGTTTACAACAGAGCCAGATAGGAAGAGGTGTTTACAACAGAGCCAGATAGGAAGAGGTGTTTACAACAGAGCCAGATAGGAAGAGGTGTTTACAACAGAGCCAGATAGGAAGAGGTGTTTACAACAGAGCCAGATAGGAAGAGGTGTTTACAACAGAGCCAGATAGGAAGAGGTGTTTACAACAGAGCCAGATAGGAAGAGGTGTTTACAACAGAGCCAGATAGGAAGAAGTGTTTACAACAGAGCCAGATAGGAAGAGGTGTTTACAACAGAGCCAGATAGGAAGAGGTGTTTACAACAGAGCCAGATAGGAAGAAGTGTTTACAACAGAGCCAGATAGGAAGAGGTGTTTACAACCGAGCCAGATAGGAAGAGGTGTTTACAACAGAGCCAGATAGGAAGAGGTGTTGACAACAGAGCCAGATAGGAAGAGGTGTTGACAACAGAGCCAGATAGGAAGAGGTGTTGACAACAGAGCCAGATAGGAAGAGGTGTTGACAACAGAGCCAGATAGGAAGAGGTGTTGACAACAGAGCCAGATAGAAAGAGGTGTTTACAACAGAGCCAGATAGGAAGAGGTGTTTACAACGAGCCAGATAGGAAGAGGTGTTTACAACAGAGCCAGATAGGAAGAAGTGTTTACAACCAGAGCCAGATAGGAAGAGGTGTTTACAACAGAGCCAGATAGGAAGAGGTGTTTACAACAGAGCCAGATAGGAAGAGGTGTTTACAACAGAGCCAGATAGGAAGAGGTGTTTACAACAGAGCCAGATAGGAAGAGGTGTTTACAACCGAGCCAGATAGGAAGAAGTGTTTACAACAGAGCCAGATAGGAAGAGGTGTTTACAACAGAGCCAGATTGTGAGAGAAAAGTTCACACCGTTGTAAATAATTTGGTGAGAGTGAAGGTATGACTGTTGTGGGTCGTGTGCGTGACTCACTTGTTGAAAAGGAATGTGGACGCCAGCGCCGCTTACCAGCCTCTGGCCACACTGTTCAGTATTATGCATGTAAGTTTACTGAGGCACAGGTACATATAAGTACAATTACCATACATAGTGTAAATAAACTACCTAGGCTAACCCCCCAAAAAGAGAAGTCAGACAAAGCGACTTATTTCCATTAGGGTCCTTGGGTGGTAGGTGAGGGGCGGTGCTGGCGAATTCGACACAAAATTCATTCAGTTTAATAAATAGAAGTGAAGTATTTGCTAACCGAATCAAAACAATGACAAAGCAAAATACAGATTATGAAGGTGAATCAAAGCCAAGATGGACGAATATTCAAGAGCGGAAGAAAAAAGTGGTATAAATCCGGCCGTAACGATGCAGACTAACACTGATCCACACAGTTCAAATGTTATATGAAATTGCACCTTCACGGAAATAACAGACGATTGTTATCGTCATTACCTTGAAGCAGTCATCCCCTGATGTAACAGGCAAGCAGTCATCCCCTGATGTAACAGGCTTGAGACCTGCTGAGAGGCGCACGGTAGTCAACACGGTGTAGTGAGCGTCGACACTCAGGCTTGGGTCAACCCTTGTATGAAGACTGGGAAACCAAGCTGCCTGGGGCCTCGCAGGTGGTGACTAGATTAAAAAAAATTGGGGGAGGGGGAAACAGGTCAGAGAATGACATTGACATACACATAGGTCGTAGCTTTCCATAACTGATGAAGATAAGGTTGAGTAGCAGCTCAAGTCATGACATTTTGCCAAAGTCAACGCAGCTCATGTAGTTCACTGGCAGTCTTGCTGGCCTGATCAAAACACGGGACACGAAAGAGAAACACACAGGCAACGAAAGAGAAACATATAGGCAACGAAAGAGAAACACACAGGCAACGAAAGAGAAACACATAGGCAACGAAAGAGAAACACATAGGCACGAAAGAAACCAGGCAGAGAGAAACACATAGGCAACGAAAGATAAACACACAGGCAACGAAAGAGAAACACACAGGCAACGAAAGAGAAACACACAGGCAACGAAAGAGAAACACACAGGCAACGAAAGAGAAAAACACAGGCAACGAAAGAGAAACACACAGGCAACGAAAGAGAAACACACAGGCAACGAAAGAGAAACACACAGGCAACGAAAGAGAAACACACAGGCAACGAAAGAGAAACACACAGGCAACGAAAGAGAAACACACAGGCAACGAAAGAGAAACACACAGGCAACGAAAGAGAAACACACAGGCAACGAAAGAGAAACACACAGGCAACGAAAGACAAACACACAGGCAACTAAAAAGAAACACACAGACAACGAAAACGAAACACAGGTAACGAAAAACAAACATACAAGCAACGGAAAAGAAACACACACAGAGAGGTTACCAACATAACAAGTGATTCACTCAGCAACCTGAAGGATTAAAAGACAGACGAGAAGGAGAATAAACAAATAGTCTAACGTTATGCTAAAAGCCATGGTAACATAAATCAAGGCAGGTAACAACTGTAAAAATAAAGAGAAATCAGTGATTACACGGAGGAACGAGTACATATGTATAGTAATTAAAGACCTGGATAGCAAGTAATTTTCCAACGACCTCCAGCACCGTAGTCTTGAGTCTTCAGCTTCTTCAAGACTACGGTGCTCTTCACTGACTCCAAGGGACTGATTACCTCATCTTTTGTATATATTTCTACAGTCTTCCACTTATTTTTTTTTTATTTTTTATTAACACATCGGCCGATTCCCACCAAGGCAGGGTGGCCCGAAAAAGAAAAACTTTCATCATCATTCACTCCATCACTGTCTTGCCAGAAGGGTGCTTTACACTACAGTTATAAAACTGCAACATTAACACCCCTCCTTCAGAGTGCCGGCACTGTACTTCCCATCTCCAGAACTCAAGTCCGGCCTGCCGGTTTCCCTGAATCCCTTCATAAATGTTACTTTGCTCACACTCCAACAGCACGTCAAGTATTAAAAACCATATGCCTCCATTCACTCCTATCAAATACGCTCACACATGCTTGCTGGAAATCCAAGCCCCTCGCACACAAAACTTCCTTTACCCCCTCCCTCCAACCTTTCCTAGGCCGACCCCTACCCCGCCTTCCCTCCACTACAGATTTATACACCCCGAAGTCACTCTGTCTCGTTCCATTCTCTCTACATGTCCAAACCACCTCAACAACCCCTCCTCAGCTCTCTGGACAATCGTTTTGGTAATCCTGCACCTCCTCCTAATTTCCAAACTCCGAATTCTCTGCATTATATTCACACCACACATTGACCTCAGACATGACATCTCCACTGCCTCCAGCCTTCTCCTCGTTGCAACATTCATCACCCATGCTTCACACCCATATAAGAGCGTTGGTATAACTATACTCTCATACATTCCCCTCTTTACTTCCATGGACAAGGTTCTTTGTCTCCACAGACTCCGAAGTGCTCCACTCACCCTTTTCCCCTCATCAATTCTATGATTCACCTCATCCTTCATAGACCCATCCGCCGACATGTCCACTCCCAAATATCTGAATACATTCACCACCTCCATACTCTCTCCCTCCAATCTGATATCCAATCTTTCGTCACCTATTCTTTTGTTATTCTCATCACCTTACTCTTTCCTATATTCACTTTCAATTTTCTTCTTTTACACACCCTACCAAATTCATCCACCAACCTCTGCAGCTTCTCTTCAGAATCTCCCAAAGCACAGTGTCATCAGCAAAAGCAACTGTGACAACTCCCACTTTGTATTTGCTTCTTTATCTTTTAGCCCAACACCTCTTGCCAAGACCCTCGCATTCACTTCTCTTACAACCCCATCTATAAATATATTGAACAACCACGGTGACATCACACATCCTTGTCTAAGGCCCACTTTTACTGGGAAATAGTCCCCTTCCCTCCTACACACTCTAACCTGAGCCTCACTATCCTCATAAAAACTCTTCACTGCTTTCAGTAACCTTCCTCCTATTCCATACACCTGCAACATCTGCCACATTGCCCCCTATCTACCCTATCATACGCCTTTTCCAAATCCATAAATGCCACAAAAACATCTTTACCCTTATCCAAATACTGTTCACCTATATGTTTCACTGTAAACACTTGGTCTACACACCCCTACCTTTCCTAAAGCCCCTTGTTCATCTGCTATCCTGCTTTCTGTTTTACTCTTAATTCTTTCAATAATAACTCTACCATACACTTTACCAGGTACACTCAACAGACTTATTCCCCTATAATTTTTGCACTCTCTTTTGTCCCCTTTGCCTTTATACAAAGGAACAATACACGCTCTCTGCCAATCCCTAGGTACCTTACCCTCTTCCATACATTTATTAAATAATAGCACCAACCACTCCAAAATTATATCCCCACCTGCTTTTAACATTTCTATCTTTATCCCATCAATCCCAGCTGCCTTACCCCTTTCATTCTACCCACTGCCTCACGAACTTCCCTACACCCACAACTGGCTCTTCCACACTCCTACAAGATGTTATTCCTCCTTGCCCTACACACGAAATCACAGCTTCCCTGTCTTCATCAACATTTAACAAATCCTCAAAATATTCTCTCCATCTTCCCGATACCTCTAACTCTCCATTTAATAACTCCTCTCCTATTTTTAACTGTCAAATCCATTTGTTCTCTAGGCTTCCTCAACTTATTAATCTCATTCCAAAACTTTTTCTTATTTTCAACAAAATTTGCTGATAACATCTCACCCACTCTCTCATCTGCTCTCTTTTACATTGCTTCACCACTCTTTTAACCTCTCTTTTTCTCTCCATATACTCTTCCCTCCTTGCATCACTTCTACTTTGTAAAAACCTCTCATATGCTAACTTTTTCTCCCTTACTACTCTCTTTACATCATCATTCCACCAATCGCTCCTCTTCCCTCCCGCACCCACTCGCCTGTAACCACAAACTTCTGCTGAACACTCTAACACTACATTTTTAAATCTACCCCATACATTTTCGACCCCATTGCCTACACTCTCACTAGCCCATCTATCCTCCAATAGTTGTTTATATCTTACCCTAACTGCCTCCTCTTTAGTTTATAAACCTTCACCTCTCTTTTACTTACTGATTCTATTTTCCTTGTATCCCATCTACCTTTTACTCCCACTGTAGCTATAACTAAAAAGTGATCTGATATATCTGTAGCCCCTCTATAAACATGTACATCCTGAAGTCTACTCAACAGTCTTTTATCTATCAATACATAGTCCAACAAACTACTGTCATTACGCCCTACATCATATCTTGTATACTTATTTATCCTTTTTTTCTTAAAATATGTATTACCTATAACTAAACCCCTTTCTATACAAAGTTCAATCAAAGGGCTCCCATTATCATTTACACCTGGCACCCCAAACTTACCTACTACACCTCTCTGCATGTTTCTCCCACTTTAGCATTTAGGTCCCCTACCACAATTACTCTCTCATTTGGTTCAAAAGTTCCTATACATTCGCTTAACATCTCCCAAAATCTCTCTCTCTCCTCTACACTCCTCTCTTCTCCAGGTGCATACACGCTTATTATGACCCACTTTTCGCATCCGACCCTTATTTTAATCCACATAATCCTTGAATTTACACATTTATATTCCCTCTTTTCCTTCCATAACTGATCCTTCAACATTATTGCTACCCCTTCCTTAGCTCTAACTCTCTCAGATACTCCTGACTTAATCCCATTTATTTCTCCCCACTGAAACTCGCCTACCCCCTTCAGCTTTGTTTCGCTTAGGGCCAGGACATCCAACTTCTTTTCATTCATAACATCGGCAATCATCTCTTTCTTATCATCCGCACTACATCCACGCACATTCAGACAACCCAATTTTATAAAGTTTTTCTTCTTCTCGTTTTTAGTAGATTTGTACAGGATGGTGGAACGTCTGCAATAAAACCCAGATGTTGCACATGTCTAATTTTCATCTTGTACAGGAAGAGATGTTGACAATAGATGAAGACAGGAAGTAGTGCTTACAACAGAGTTAGATAGTAAGAGGTGTTCACAACTAACCCACAACACCGTGACTAACACTTCACAACTAACCCACAACACCGTAACTAACACTTCACAACTAACCCACAACACCGTGACTAACACTTCACAACTAACCCACAACACCGTGACTAACACTTCACAACTAACCCACAACACCGTGATTATAACAGTTCACAGCTTACCCCCAATTTAGACCGGACACATTAGACAGCGTCTCGGTTCGTTATGGTCAATGACTATTGAGGTCCATGGGCCACACGTACCAATATTTCAGACACCTTGTCAAATACCCCACTTGAGCGTAACCCACGGGCGCTATATTGACCTTTAAGGTCTGAACGCTTCCCACACTAATGTAATAATGACATACAAACCTTCTCGACTGGTCTAATTAAGTTGAGTCATTAGAGTGTATTAATCATTAACTATGGCGTGTGGGAAATTGACGTGGCACTCAATTATCGCTTTGTGCGTTATTGATGTATGGTAGAAACAGCGGTGGACGAGGGTGAAAACAGAGGGTGAATACAGAGTGGATTATGAGAATTAACTTAGGAGTGTATTAAGGGGAGCTGGAGAGATAATTGTTGTAATTTTATTGACAGGGAGAGAGACGGGAGACAGAGGCCACGACTAGAGGGTCATTTGGGATGGAAAATGCTGTTAGTTAACCCCCTGTTGTCTGTATGTGTCACTTGTTCTCACTGTTACCCAGAAGTCATTCTCTCCTCTCTCTCTCTCTCTCTCTCTCTCTCTCTCTCTCTCTCTCTCTCTCACACACACACACACACACACACACACACACACACACACACACACACACACACGCACGCATAGTGTGCCTAGTACAAAATGGTAACTAACACACGTCTCCTCCTGGTCATTACAACTGACCTGTCAACATTACTATGTTGTGCGGTAAGCAGCACTCATCATCTCTGACCTTGCTCCATCAACACTCTCAACTCTCACTCAACAAGCAACTCTCTAGCTCCCAACCCCTCTCTTTTATCCCTTTATCCTTACCTCCACTTCATTTATTACGTTATTCTTACTCTGTGTCCCTTAGGACCTTATCGTATCCTTTCCGTGTCCCTTAGGGCTTTATCCTACCCTCCCCGACTCCCTTAGGATCTCATCCTACCCTGCCCACATCCCTCCACGTGTTCCTTATTATCTTATCCTTCCCCTCTCCCCCACCTCCTCCTTCCTTATACGATTCCTCCAGCTCTGCATCCCGGCTTGATCACATTATTTTAAACTCATTGTCGGCTCATAATCTTGTTGCTTCTCTCATGTTTTGCAAGGCAGGTGTCGCCGCCTTGTCCGACTCTCTCCTTCCTCCTTTCATTCGTCCTCTTCATTTTTCGACGTCTTTATTTTCGTCCTCTACATTTCGTGTTCTTTGTTTTCGTCTTCTTTACTTTCGTCCTCTTTATTTTCGTCCTCTTTATTTTCGTCATCTTTATTTTCGTCATCTTTATTTTCGTCCTCTTTATTTTCGTCATCTTTATTTTCGTCCTTTTTATTTTCGTCCTCTTTATTTTCGTCCTCTTTATTTTCGTCCTCTTTATTTTCGTCCTCTTTATTTTCGTCCTCTTTATTTTCGTCCTCTTTATTTCCATACTCTTTATTTTCGTTCTCTTCATTTTCGTCTTTATTTTCATCTTCATTTTGGTCATTATTTTCGTCCTCTTCATTTTCGTATTCTTTATTTTCGCCTTTGCCCTATTCGTTCTCTTACACGTTTTCTTTTTTTACGTCCTCGCATTCATCCTCTTATTCGTCTTCTTATTCGTCCTCTGCTTCTTTCTCTTCATGATAATCGGGGTTTATCTGCGTCATTATTTACCTTATTTGCGTCATTCCCTGCTTTATCTGCTTCATTCCCTATTTTATCTGCGTCATTCTTTGTTTTATATGCGTCATTCCATGTTCTATCTGCGTCATTCTCTGCTTTATATACGCCATTTTCTGCTTTACTTGCATGTTTTCCCTGCGTCATTCTGCGTCAATAGATGGCGCACGGCGCCATCTATTGACTGCGCGCGGAACCGTCTACTGACATAAATCACCATTATTGAATAATGACGTGAGTTTCAGCTCTCAAAACTAATTGCAACATCAGTACATTATTTACTGTGTACTCACCTAGTTGTGGTTGCAAGGGTCGATTCATAGCTCCTGGCCCCCGCCTCTTCGCTGGTCGCTGCTAGGTCCACACTCTCCCTGCTCCATGAACTTTATCATACCTCTTCTTAAATCTATGTATGGATCCTGCCTCCACTACATCACTCTGCAGATTGTGTGTGTGGGGGGAGGGGGGCTAATTTGGTTTTATTTCGTAGTATTATTGCATTAAAGTTGTTAAAAGAGAGAGTATTTTTATACAACGAAATGAATATTCCTTCATTTGTAGTAAGTATATACACCAGGTGGGAGTGAAGGAGAGGTGTGGGACTCACACACACACACACACACACACACACACACACACACACACACACACTGCTTGATAAGCGGAATGTGAGTATGCATACAGACGGGTGTATGTCTCTCAGTGTATATACGCTGAGAGTTTACGTAATTTAGTCCCTATTTAAGGGATCAGGGTGTACTTGACTGAAATATCCTCTTTGCCCAAATATCGGTCGTAATGACCCTTAATAATTGAGATAATTAAGCAGGGTGCGCACTGGGAGAGTATCCCAGGCTGGGAATGTTTTGAAGTCGGGCTGACTGGTGGGGTCCCTACGGTAAACGAAGGGACCCCACCAGGGAAGCGATAGGTCGCCTACCATTTCATTGTGTGCCCCTGTCTACCACAAGTGCCCCTGATTACCTCAAATGACTCTGTCTACCCCAAGTGCCCCTATCCACCTCGGGGTAGTGCACATGTCTGGCAACAGTGAGTGTTGTCTGAATCGCAGGTCATTACTGTTTTAAAATTTAACCAGAAGCAGTTGTTTGCACTAAGGATAACTGTTGTTTACACTACCGAGATTTATGTTTGTTCCAAGGGTTCTAACTGGTATTTGTACCAGGTGTCAGTGTTCCAGGTTTCGCAAGGGATCGTCTTAAGTTTAGAAGATAAGAAAGAAGGAACACAACAGTAGCCCTACCAACCCATACCAAGGGTCGTTATTGAAGGCTTTGCCATTTATAATTAACGTCTGTGAGCAACACTGAATGTCTGTGAGGAACCTTGGACGCCTGTGAAGAATACTGAACGTCTGTGAGGAACACTGAACGTCTGTGAAAGGAGACAGATCCAGATGACTAATTCTTTCACAATTATCCTGAATCCAGTTTTGACAAATTAGTCAAAGACTGTCTTTAATAAGACCACCACACGTACTGATTATATTCATGATAGTCAGACCTCACAAGAAAGCTCCTTTTTATTTTCCGTAATTCTTTCTATCTATCTATCTATCTATCTATCTATCTATCTCTATATATATATATATATATATATATATATATATATATATATATATATATATATATATATATATATATATATATATATATAATCTTGCTTTAACCATATTAAAAGTTGTGTACTGTGTGTTAATGTTATTCCTCCGACTGGCACTGGTGTCGGTACTGGAAGGCAGCCCCGAGCGTCACACTGGAAGGCAGCCACGAGCGTCACACTGGAAGGCAGCCATGAGCGTCACGCTGGAAATACCTTCCGGCAAAATATCCTGCGTTGCTGGTTTTTGTTTTTGGGTGGGTGGGGGAGAAAAAAAAAGGTAAGTTAACTTTCAGTGGACATTCCTGCGGAGGACGCAAGACTCGGGAAGGACTTGTGGATTGTTGAAATTGTGGAGAGTCTTCACGCCTGGGAGAGGGGGAGGGGCGGGACGATGGGGAAGGGGCAGGAAGTGCAGACTGCATCGGTAAGGTATTTTTTTTAGCAAGGCTCCATCTGAGAGGTTTTAGTAAGGCTCCCTTAGAAAAAAGTTTTAGCTAGACTCCCACGGAAAGATTTTTTAGCAAAGCTCTATCTTTTTTCGGGAGGCTGGTGGTAGGCTCCTTGATGCCTGTGATCGGGGGAGAAAGGAGGGGAGGTAGCTCTTGATCCAAGGCTCCCTCAGTAGGCGATTTACCAAAAGACTGACAGGTTAGACTCAGCCTAGTCCGAGATGAAGGGACAGAGGAGGCTGGAGTCTGTGGTGCGTGTTTACAATAACCCTGTATACAAAA
The DNA here is from genome assembly GCA_009830355.1 of Cherax destructor. Taxonomy (NCBI): domain Eukaryota; kingdom Metazoa; phylum Arthropoda; class Malacostraca; order Decapoda; family Parastacidae; genus Cherax; species Cherax destructor. The sequence continues at coordinate 52,394 of WNWK01008092.1, forward strand.
GTGGCGTTAAATTCCGTTAAACAGAAAAACTTTACCGTTTATGATAATATTGACTGTGTTTAAGGTTAAAATTCGCTAGAAAATACGTAACTTACTTAACTTTCGTTAGTTATAACTGTCCGAATGGACAGTTTGTATTGTTTTCTAGCAGAACTGGACACATTAGAAGTGTGTTGCTGTATTATTGTGTGTTAGTGGGGATGGTGACTGTGTCACCGTCACAGTCCATCATCTGTCAACTCTGGGAGGGAAGGAGGGGGAGGGAAGATAGGAGGGGAGGAAAAGAAGGAGGGGGGAGGAAGGAGGAGAGGGGAGGAAGCAGGGGAGGGAAGGGAAGGAAGGAGGGGGAGGGGAGGAAGCAGGGGAGGGAAGGGAAGGAAGGAGGGAAGGGAGGAAGCAGGAGAGGAGGGAAGGAAGGAGGGAAGGGAAGGGAAGGAAGGAGGGGAAGGAAGGAAGGAGGGGAGGGAAAAAAGGAGGAACTAAAACCACAGGAGAGTTGTAACCCAGCACAAGCCAGTCCTGGTGGCTTGCCCTGAGTTGTTTGCTACCTCGTTGATACGATTTTTTTTTTAAGTGTCCTCGCTTCATGCTTGAACGAAGAGGAGATGAAGAGCACAAGGGGGGTTTGTGGTTGAAGGGGGCGGGGTTCTTTGATGCAAGGTTCCTGGGATGCTGGGGATGGGTTCTTGAACCAGATCTCCTCCTCCTCCTCCTCCTCTTCCTCTTCCTCTTCCTCTTCCTCTTCCTCCTTTACCTCAAGTACAAGAAGTGCAACGAAATCAGTCTGGAAAAAGACAGCGTGAAAAATAATTTAAGCTAACAAAAATAGACAGTGAATTAGAAAGCTAGCGAGAAAGTCAAGAAAGTGAAAAGAAAGGAGAGAGACAGAGAAGAACTTGAAAAGCAATGTAGAAGAAAAAATCAAAATAACTTAGATGATGAATCAGAGTAACTTAGATGATAAATTAAAGTAACTTAGATGATAAATCAAAGTAACTTAGATGATAAATCAAGTGAGAGCCAAAACTACCACACACTAGCTAATATTATTAACAGATACTGGCGATGTTGTATATAATTTTGCAAGAGTTGTTGAGTTGCAACACTGGAGGCTGGATCCTGCCGTCGTGGCTTGACCTCACATCACCTCACTCACATCACCTCACTCACATCACCTCACTCACATCACCTCACTCACATCACTTCACTCACATCACCTCACTCACATCACCTCACTCACATCACTTCACTCACATCACCTCACTCACATCACCTCACTCACATCACCTCACTCACATCACCTCACTCACATCACCTCACTCACATCACACTCACCCATCCACCCACCAGAAATGTTCCCCCCCCCAGCCTGAGGTCTGTATGACCCTTGCGGGTTTAGCGCTTAGTTTTTATTGTGGCCATAATAATAATCTAGCCTTAGGTTGGTCAGAAAGTGGAGTGAGCTGGGCTAGGTAGTAGTGGAGGCAGACTCCATACACAGCTTCGTGTTAAGAATAGGTACAACAGTGCCTACGGGATTTCAAGTGATGGGCGAGCGGGGTTACTGGGTGGATGATGGGGTGCCACTAGGCGAGTGCCCACACACAGTCACGACGCTGGCAAATCAACACTGACATCAACATAAATTAACGAAACACAAACTACACAAACAAACGCAAATATTACACAAACAGGAACCTACAAATTCCATTCAATCAGTCGGAAAAAAGAATTTCTGCTGGTGGTGGTGGTGGTGGGAGAATTACCTGGCAAAGTCATTTGCTGATTACAAACCGTTCTGAATGCTGAATGAATTGTGCACTGAGTAATGACACACACACACACACACACACACACACACACACACACACACCTGGTCAAGCACGTCAAGAAATTAGAGAAAGTGCAAAGGTTTGCGACAAGGCTAGTTCCACAACTCAGGGGACTGCCTTATGAAGAAAGGTTGAGGGAAATAGGACTAACAACACTGGAGTACAGAAGGGTTAGAGGAGACATGATAACGACATACAAAATACTGCGGGGAATCGACAAGGTAGATAGTGACAGGATGTTCCAGAGAGGAAACACAGAAACAAGGGGACACAACTGGAAGCTGAAGACTCAGATGAGTCAGAGGGATGTTAGGAAGCAATTCTTCAGCCATAGAGTAGTTAGGAAGTGGAATAGTTTAGCGAACGATATAGTGGAGGCGGGAACCATACATAGTTTTAAGACAAGGTATGATAAAGCTCACGGAGCAGGGAGAGCAGAGACCCAGTAGCGAACAGTGCAGAGGCGGGGCCAGGAGCTGAGTCTCGACCCCTGCAACCACAATTAGGTGAGTACAATTAGGTGAGTACAAACACACACACACAAAGGAGCCGTGACTCGACCCCTGCAACCACAACTAGGTGAGTACATGTGTCACAGCAACAAGGGGTCACAACTGGAATATTGAAAACTCAGATGAGTCACAGGGATGTTAGGAAATATTTCTTCGGTCATAGAGTTGTCAGGAAGTGGAACAATCTGGAGAGTGATGTAGTGGAGGCAGGATCTGGATCTATACATGGCTTTAAGAAGAGGTACGATAAAGCTCGTGGGGCAGGAAGAGTGTAGATCTAGTAGCGACCAGAGAAGAGACGGGGCCAGGAGTTATGAATCGGCCCCTGCAGCCGCAAATAGGCGAGTACACACACATATATATATATATATATATATATATATATATATATATATATATATATATATATATATATATATATATATATATATATATATATATATATACAGTACACGAGGTGTGAGAGATACATGTCTAGTACATAATGTTACATGTTTGTCACTGATTATAATGCGAAACTCTCATCCAGCTCCTCCGAGCTGGGGCGCGTGCCCAGAATACAGCATGCATTACCCCTCTGAACAGCAGCGCTGAGACGCTGGAACAGAAAACTAGCTGCCCTGGGATCCCTAGTTACCCTGTTGAGTATTTTGCCCAGCTCCTTGAGGAACTTAGATGCACTCTTTCCCCATGAGCCAAGGGTCTCTGAGCCTATGGGAACAAACATATAATGATGGGCAAGTTCTCCATATTTTCTCGACTTCTGGGACTCCCTGAAGGTGGCAGCTGCCCCTCCTTCCTCCCTGGTGTATTGGAGATAGGTATCAGCCAAGGTAGATGCACATATGTAGTCCCACACCACCTTCTTGCCGTCTGTCCAGGCTTGAAGGGTGATACCATCTGGACGCTTTTGGCTGCCATCAGATCTGCATAGTTGGGGTGGCTCCCTTACTGCTGGGCATCCGGCTGTTGTGAGGCTCCTCTTGATAATGTTATTAACCTCTTCATGTCTTGCAATCTTTCCCTCGGATTTACGACACACAAGACAATGGTACCCGAATCGGTCTGCTGCTTCACTGCCACAAATACACCTGTGTTTGGCGAGAATAGGGGCGGCAAGTCGAAGGTCAACACCAATGCGGATGGTCTGTGGGTCGAGGAGTGTACCAAGGCTGGAGTTGGGAACAGCCAAAAGAAAGTCCCCTGCATGATGAGCTCTCACTGCAAGGGGGCGGGTTCTATCCTTCCCTGACACACTCTGAAGCATTGCTGAGGCTATATTCTCTACTATTGGGCCATCCCAGTATGACTGTAGTTGTTGGGGGGAGCAGGCCTGGTTTCAGAGCCTGTTAGATTATCCCAGATCCTGGCTCCATCAACGAACTTTTGATCATGGATTCCAATAGTGTCTTTAAGATGTCCAGGGAGAATTGCTGCTACAAGCCCTCTGGATGCAATGCATGGAGACAGGAAAACAGGTAGAGCAATCTGAGATGACTTGCGGACACCAATGCCTCCTAGTCTGACTGGGAGTGTAGCTTGGTCCCACTGCCCATCTTCTAGAGTAAGGTTAAGTACTTTAGTAAAGATCTGCCTCAGGATACTGTCATATTCGTGCAGTATAGGGTTATCATATGAAGGTGCACATCTTAGGAAATATGTCAACCTGGGCAGACTCAAGCATTTTGTGAGAAGGTACAAGGCATCATGGGTGTCAAGATTGCCTATTCGTTGTTCCATTCTCCTCAATTCTTCCAGTTTCTTCCTGAGAATTGTGTCAATGGCATCGCTTCCCAGAGGTGCTCCAAGCAAGACACTATTAGTAGGGGCAATGACTGTTGCTCCTGGTAGTTTTGATCTCACTGCATCTATCACTTGTTGATTGACTGAGATGATTTCACATTTGGATGGATTCAGGATGAGACTCATTTCCTGTCCCCGTGTCATCACCTGTGTAAGATCATCTAGAAGGGACTCCTTTGTACCTGTTATATATATGTCGAGCCGAATAGGTAAAACTGGTCAATTAGCAAGAACTCATTTAAAATTAAGTCCTTTCTAAAAAAAATTCTCTTATACGTTTATTTTTTTTTTCATTCATGTTAATGTAAAAATTAATAATTGTGTACTAAAAGACCCTTAGAAAATTACCTAACCTTATTATAACAAGCGCAATTTAATTTACCCTAATAAAATAAATATATTTTAGATAAATTTACAATAATTTAATAATAAACACAATGAAATATTTTTTTTTTCGTTAGGTTCAGAATGATTTTTTGCGAAATTATTGCGTTCACAAATTTTCGCTTGCCTTATTCGGCAAGAAGAGCGTTGCTATTTAAGCCAAAATCGCAAGTTTTACCTATTCGGCACGATATAAATATATATATATATATATATATATATATATATATATATATATATATATATATATATATATATAGAGAGAGAGAGAGAGAGAGAGGAGAAAATTGATGGAAGGTAGACTGCATGTACGTACATTGTATAAAATCTTTGACAGTGCCTCGCCTGAGGCTGCTTCACAACCTAGAAGAATTGAAAAGGATACACCCATTCTCCAGGACGTTGCATGGCCTCCTAGGGGTTAAGTGCTCCCTCCTTCGTGAAGTAAGATAACGTGAAAGGACAGAAAGGTTGAGACACCATCGGGGCAGACATTAGAAGTGAGCAGTAGGATGGTTTAAGGTACACAGTGCTGCTGACCAGCTTTCCATTATCCCTCCCCTCAGTGCTTCGACGCTTGTGCAGGACTCTGATGATGGTATTCGTATGCGATGCAACATGATTGGAAATGTAGCTAGGGCAGGAGCACACGACGGTAGCTCAGCATGGAACATAACGGGGAGCACAGGTAGGGTAGCAACACACTGTGGAACATGACGAGGGACATAGCTAGGGTAGCAACACACTGTGTAACATGACAAGGAACATAGCTAGGGTAGCAACACACTGTGTAACATGACAAGGAACATAGCTAGGGTAGCAACACACTGTGGAACATGACAAGGAACATAGCTAGGGTAGCAACACACTGTGGAACATGACAAGGAACATAGCTAGGGTAGCAACACACTGTGGAACATGACAAGGAACATAGCTAGGGTAGCAACACACTGTGGAACATGACAAGGAACATAGCTAGGGTAGCAACACACTGTGGAACATGACAAGGAACATAGCTAGGGTAACAACACACTGTGGAACATGACAAGGAACATAGCTAGGGTAACAATACACTGTGGAACATAACAAGGAACATAGCTAGGGTAGCAACACACTGTGGAACATGACGAGGAACATAGCTAGGGTAACAATACACTGTGCTCAATTTAAAAATAATATACAATACCGAGAAGTTGACAAGTAAGACACGTCTACAACAGTTAGGTATCTTTATTTCAAAACGTTTCGTCTACACAGTAGACTTCTTCAGTATACGACTAAAGAAGGCAATTGTGTAGACGAAAAGTCTCGGAATAACGATACCTAACTGTTGTACAAGTTTCTTACTCACGACCATTACACTTCCCATGTAGAATAATAATAATTAATAATTATAATGTAACTGAGTTTAAAGGGATGTTCTAATTACTTTGTTGGCTGCGACAAACTCTCGGTCGGAAACAAATATATTGAGCCGGTTTGGACACGCAAATCAGTGGTGTATCTGGCGTGAAAAAAGGCGTGTGTCTAAAAACGCAAAGCGTATGTGCGGAAAAACGTCATTCCCATCCGTGTGTTTTAATTTGTAGCGAGTCGGAACTGCCTGGAATCCACGTATCGCTAACTTTACTTGCTCCTATTAGAGCTTAGTGGAACACGTGTTTCCTAGAGTCGCTATGTTGTCGAGTAGAGCTGACTGGAGCATGCATCTCCTATAGTCGCTATGTTGTCGAGTAGAGCTGACTGGAACATGCGTCTCCTAGAGTCGCTATGTTGTCGAGTAGAGCTGACTGGAACATGCATCTCCTAGAGTCGCAATGTTGTCGAGTAGAGCTGACTGGAACACGTGCCTTGAGGCGACAACCTGCCACATTAGTATTCTAAGTCGTCCAACACCCTCCTCTCCCTAAAAAGAATTCTATCCTTCTCCTTTCTGGGAAGAGGAGTTCAGGAGGACGCAAGACTACTGACGAATCAAATTACACCCAATTTTCTAAGCTGCAATTCAGTCCTTTTGTAGAGGGGAAAAATAAAGTGTTCGATTTAGTCTCGGCTCTGAGACTCTCACCACATTCTTTCTATTAAGAATTATAGAACAAATCTGCCTTGTTAAGTAAAAGGACACAAGTGCAACTAATGTGACATTTAATTGAGGCAACGTTTCGCTCTCCACGAGCTTTGTCAAGCCGCTTTGTCCTGGCTTCGTCAAGCCGCTTTGTCCTGGCTTCGTCAAGCCGCTTTGTCCTGGCTTCGTCAAGCCGCTTTGTCCTGGCTTCGTCAAGCCTTGGAGTTTAACACCGTAGGTGCTCTTCAACTCCAAGGCTGAGGGTCTGATTACCTCATCTTCAGTATATTGTTCTGCTGTCTTCCAATTATGTCCTTAAACTTGCATTGATAAGTCACTGGAGGGCGAAACGTCTACAATAAAGATGTCAGACGTTGCACATGTGTCTAATTCTTCATCTTGTTCGTACTGTACATGTGCAACATCTCAGGTAACATGGACGTGATGTTTGCATTAACTTATCGTACATCAGTACGAACAATATGTTGCTCTAGATTCCATGGAGCTGACCTCTTCTCCAGGGACTGACCACCTCAAACTATTTCTCCAGGATTGATGGACTGCCTACAATCCATTCTTTGTACTTGACTGAAGAAGCCTACCGTGTAGGCGAAACGTTTCAACAATAAGTATACCCATCTGTTTCACATGCGTCTCACTCATGAATTTGTCATTATTTTATGCCATTTTCAACGTAGAAATAAGTCTCCTAGTGACAACAACAAAATCGTAGCATCTATTCATGGGGAAGGGACGTTAATCTATTAAAGAAGCGAAATTACTAAATGTGTTGGACATGATGGTAAATTTTGAAAGCATGGAAATGCAGCCTGAGTGTTGGTGATTATTTAGTTTGCAATTATCCTCTGTGAACCACTAACACGGCGTATAATGACGCTGTTTGTAACTCACATTAGCATTTCAGCCAGGCGCCGGTGTTATTGACTTCGGCTCGGTGTTATCGACATTTGTTATCTATCTTTCGTGAGTGATGTTTTACTGGTCAGTGCAGGTGTTTTCGCAGGTATTTTTCGGCCTCTGGAGGTCAGCTTTAAAAATAGGTTAGATAAATATTTGAGCCAGAAGGGTTGGGTTTGAATAGGCTCTGAGGTAATTGAGGGTAACTTCTTGGATACTTGTGGGAATAAGTTGGAGATGGATGTAGGTGGGAGAGGCTGGACTTGAGAAGGACTTGCCTAGTATGGGCCACTAGGCCTGCTGCAGTGTTCCTCTATTTTTGTTCAAAATTGTATAAAATAACGACAAGTTGAAGATTAAGACACATGTGCTGCAACAGTTGGGTATCTTTATTGATGAAACGTTTCGGCCACACAGTAGGCTTCTTCAGTCAGATACAAAAGGGAGCAGTCGTAGTGAAATAAAGATGATGTAATCAGTCCATCAACCTTGGAGAAAAGGTATTTTAGGTGGTCAGTCCCTCAGCCTGAGGGACTGAGTACCTCAAACTCCTCCTTATCTTCCACCGTTCTTCTCTGTATTGGACTGACGAAGCCACTGGCTGGCGAAACGTTTCCTCATTAAAGATTCCCAAATGTTACACAAGTGTCTCATTCTACAACGGTGTCGGTTTCTGAACCGTTGAACATGTTATCAGTGTTGTTCATGCGATACTGAACAATTATACTTTTGATACATGTTCATTAACATGTGACTCAACCCATGAGAAAACATGAACGCGAAATTAGAAGAGCTGAATATTTCGACCTCCACTTGAGCCCCTCTTCAGCTGAAAGGGGGGTCTTAGTTTGAGTGCTTAATATACAGATCCTCGTATTTCCTGTTTCTGTCACTTTATGGGTTAATTAAAACACTGACTTAGACATTTTAGTCACAGTTAAACGATATTTTATTGGGTTTTGCTAGGATTTGAGGTACGTTTAACCCTACACCTTCACCTGACGAGGCTGCCTCACCTCTCCCTAGCCTCCCCTGGGCGTAATTAGTAATTAAATAGGTAAATTACATATGCTTCAAGCACCTCATTATGGCCTGAAATTACAACACAAATATTTGCACAACGCGGAGCTGCTACTGCCATTTTTCAGTCCATATCTTTAGCTTGAAATGCAGCAGATATTTTTTTTTTTTTTTGCATGTTATTTCCCGTAGCCTCGCTGAGGTTTTTTTCCCGGCGGACTGGTGTATGTTCGTCCACAGTACGTCTCTCTCTCTCTCTCTCTCTCTCTCTCTCTCTCTGCTCTCGCCTCACTCATCCATATTGAGATTTATTCAGCTGTGTCTGCCAAACTTTCCGACTCACTAAGCCACGGTAGATCATTTGCATACGTCGGCTGTCCACCTGTATTTTAACACTTTTGCTCTGCCTTCCTCTCTTCCCTTATACCTACACTTTCTCTCTCTCTCCTCACACCTCAGTGCTGTATGACCCTTGTGGGTTTAGCGCTTAGTTATGATTATAATAATTCCTCCCCCCCCCCTCACACCTACATTTTTCTTCTCTCTTATACCTATGCTTTCCTCTTCTCCTTCCTTATACCTACACTTATTACTTCCTCTTGCTCTCCCTTACACCTTCACTACTCAACATTTTACGTTCTTCTAATACCATGAGCGAGTTCTCTCTCTATCTTGCTCTCCTCTATCCAGCCCCCCTCCCTCTCCCTCCCTCTCTCCTCCTCCTCCATTCCTCTCTGTAATACACATGTACCAGGACTCCAAACACACTCCTACAACAAGGCCGGAAGGACTTTCTCGTGTCTGTGAGGACTCTCCTCGGAGACGCATCTCAGCAATTCCCATCCTTCTACCTCACTCATTTTAATGCAACCTTTTATTTTTTTACTATTCTAAATGTCTTTTTACCATTCTCTGTCATTTCTTGAGTAGATGGAAGAAGTGAGTCATTCTGCATCAAGCTGATATTTGGTCATATGTTTGTGGCTCCCACTGCTGCCACCATTGTTCCTTGTGGCTCCCACTGCTGCCACCATTGTTCCTTGTGGCTCCCACTGCTGCCACCATTGTTCCTTGTGGCTCCCACTGCTGCCACCATTGTTCCTTGTGGCTCCCACTGCTGCCACCATTGTTCCTTGTGGCTCCCACTGCTGCCACCATTGTTCCTTGTGGCTCCCACTGCTGCCACCATTGTTCCTTGTGGCTCCCACTGCTGCCACCATTGTTCCTTGTGGCTCCACTGCTGCCACCATTGTTCCTTGTGGCTCCCACTGCTGCCACCATTGTTCCTTGTGGCTCCACTGCTGCCACCATTGTTCCTTGTGGCTCCCACTGCTGCCACCATTGTTCCTTGTGGCTCCCACTGCTGCCACCATTGTTCCTTGTGGCTCCACTCCTGCACCATTATTCCTTGTGGCTCCCACTGCTGCCACCATTGTTCCTTGTGGCTCCCACTGCTGCCACCATTGTTCCTTGTGGCTCCCACTGCTGCCACCATTGTTCCTTGTGGCTCCCACTCCTGCCACCATTGTTCCTTGTGGCTCCCACTGCTGCCACCATTGTTCCTTGTGGTTCCCACTGCTGCCACCATTGTTCCTTGTGGCTCCCACTGCTGCCACCATTGTTCCTTGTGGCTCCCACTGCTGCCACCATTGTTCCTTGTGGTTCCCACTGCTCCCACCATTGTTCCTTGTGGTTCCCACTGCTCCCACCATTGTTCCTTGTGGTTCCCACTGCTCCCAATATTGTTCCTTGTGGTTCCCACTGCTGTCACCATTGTTCCTTGTGGCTCCCACTGCTGCCACCATTGTTCCTTGTGGCTCCCACTGCTGCCACAATTGTTCCTTGTGGTTCCCACTGCTCCCACCATTGTTCCTTGTGGCTCCCACTGCTGTCACCATTGTTCCTTGTAGATCCCACTGTTGCCATCATTGTTCCTTGTAGATCCCAGTATTGCCACCATTGTTCCTCCCTTGTGGATCTCACTGCTGCCACCATTGTTCCTTGTGGTTCCCACTCCTGCCACCATTGTTCCTTGTGGCTCCCACTGCTGCCACCATTGTTCCTTGTGGCTCCCACTGCTGCCACCATTGTTCCTTGTGGCTCCCACTGCTGCCACCATTGTTCCTTGTGGCTCCCACTGCTGCCACCATTGTTCCTTGTGGCTCCCACTCCTGCCACCATTGTTCCTTGTGGCTCCACTCCTGCCACCATTGTTCCTTGTGGCTCCACTGCTGCCACCATTGTTCCTTGTGGCTCCACTCTGCCACCATTGTTCCTTGTGGCTCCCACTGCTGCCACCATTGTTCCTTGTGGCTCCCACTGCTGCCACCATTGTTCCTTGTGGCTCCCACTGCTGCCACCATTGTTCCTTGTGGCTCCCACTGCTGCCACCATTGTTCCTTGTGGCTCCCACTGCTGCCACCATTGTTCCTTGTGGCTCCCACTGCTGCCACCATTGTTCCTTGTGGTTCCCACTGCTGCCACCATTGTTCCTTGTGGCTCCCACTGCTGCCACCATTGTTCCTTGTGGCTCCCACTGCTGCCACCATTGTTCCTTGTAGATCCCAGTATTGCCACCATTGTTCCTCCCTTGTGGATCCCACTGTTGTTGCCATGGTTCCTTGTGGTTGTGAGTTCCATTGTTGGCACCATTGCTTCTCACTTGTAGCTGTGGCACTCATCCAGTGTTAATATTTAGTTGCTCGGCGGATTAAACACTCACAACAGCAGTGCTAATGTGTGTGTTAAAATATATTCATATAACACACTGTAACACTCCCTGGATAATGGACCTCCCTGGATGATAGATCTCCCTGGATGATGGATCTCCCTGGATGATGGACCTCCCTGGATGATGGACCTCCCTGGATGATGGACCTCCCTATGTGATGGATCTCCCTGGATGATGGATCTCCCTGGATGATGGATCTCCCTGGATGATGGACCTCCCTGGATGATGGACCTCCCTGGACGATGGATCTCCCTGGATGATGGACCTCCATGGATGATGGACCTCCCTGGATGATGGACCTCCCTGGATGATGGACCTCCCTGGATGATGGACCTCCCTGGATGATGGATCTCCCTGGATGATGGACCTCCCTGGATGATGGACCTCCCTGGATGATGGATCTCCCTGGATGATGGATCTCCCTGGATGATGGATCTCCCTGGATGATGGATCTCCCTGGATGATGGACCTCTCTGGATGATGGATCTCCCTGGATGATGGGCCTCCCTGGATGATGGACCTCCCTGGATGATGGATCTCCCTGGATGATAGACCTCCCTGGATGATGGATCTCCCTGGATGATGGACCTCCCTGGATGATGGATCTCCCTGAATGATGGACCTCCCTGGATGATGGACCTCCTGGATGATGGACCTCCCTGGATAATGGATCTCCCTGGATGATGGACCTCCCTGGATGATGGACCTCCCTGGATGATGGATCTCCCTGGATGATGGACCTTCCTGGATGATGGATCTCCCTGGATGATGGATCTCCCTGGATGATGGATCTCCCTGGATGATGGATCTCCCTGGATGATGGACCTCCCTGGATGATGGATGTCCCTGGATGATGGGCCTCCCTGGATGATGGACCTCCCTGGATGATGGATCTCCCTGGATGATGGACCTCCCTGGATGATGGATCTCCCTGGATGATGGACCTCCCTGGATGATGGATCTCCCTGAATGATGGATCTCCCTGGTATTGGATCTCCCTGGATGATGGATTTCCCTGGATGATGGATCTCCCTGGATGATGGATCTCCCTGGATGATGGACCTCCCTGGATGATGGACCTCCCTGGATGATGGATCTCCCTGGATGATGGATCTCCCTGGATGATGGACCTCCTGGATGATGGACCTCCTGGATGATGGACCTCCTGGATGATGGACCTCCCTGGATGATGGACCTCCCTGGATGATGGACCTCCCTGGATGTTGGACCTCCCTGGATGATGGACCTCCCTGGATGATGGACCTCCCTGGATGATGGACCTCCCTGGATGATGGATCTCCCTGGATGATGGACCTCCCTGGATGATGGACCTCCCTGGATGATGGATCTCCCTGGATGATGGATCTCCCTGGATGATGGATCTCCCTGGATGATGGACCTCCCTCGATGATGGTCCTCCCTGGATGAAGGACCTCCCTGGATGATGGACATCCCTGGATGATGGATCTCCCTGGATGATGGACCTCCCTGGACGATGGATCTCCCTGGATGATGGACCTCCCTGGATGATGGACCTACCTGGATGATGGACCTCCCTGGATGATGGACCTCCCTGGATGATGGACCTCCCTGGATGATGGACCTCCCTGGATGATGGACCTCCCTGGATGATGGACCTCCCTGGATGATGGACCTCCCTGGATGATGGACCTCCCTGGATGATGGACATCCCTGGATGATGGATCTCCCTGGATGATAGACAGTGTGGTTCTGGTCAAATATAACAATTATTCTCCTCCCTGCCAGTAAAACAATTATACTCCCTGTCAATATAACAATTATACTCATCTCTTGTCAATATAACAATTATATTCCACTCTTGTTAATATAACAATTATATTCCTCTCTTGTCAATATAACAATTATATTCCTCTCTTGTCAATATAACAATTATATTCCTCTCTTGTCAATATAACAATTATATTCCTCTCTTGTCAATACAATAATTATATTCCTCTCTTGTTAATATAACAATTATATTCCTCTCTTTTCAATATAACAATTATATTCGTCTCTTGTCAATATAACAATTATATTCCTCTCTTGTCAATATAACAATTATATTCCTCTCTTGTCAATATAACAATTATATTCCTCTCTTGTCAATATAACAATTATATTCCTCTCTTGTCAATATAACACTTATATTCCTCTCTTGTCAATACAATAATTATATTCCTCTCTTGTTAATATAACAATTATATTCCTCTCTTTTCAATATAACAATTATATTCCTCTCTTGTCAATATTACAATTATATTCCTCTCTTGTCAATACAATAATTATATTCCTCTCTTGTCAATATAACAATTATTTTCCTCTCTTTTCAATACAATAATTATATTCGTCTCTTGTCAATATAACAATTATATTCCTCTCTTGTCAATATAACAATTATATTCGTCTCTTGTTAATATAACAATTATATTCGTCTCTTGTCAATATAACAATTATATTCGTCTCTTGTCAATATAACAATTATATTCGTCTCTTGTCAATATTACAATTATATTCGTCTGTTGTTAATATAACAATTATATTCGTCTCTTGTCAATATAACAATTATATTCGTCTCTTGTCAATATTACAATTATATTCCTCTCTTGTCAATACAATAATTATATTCCTCTCTTGTCAATATAACAATTATATTCGTCTCTTGTCAATATAACAATTATATTCGTCTCCTGTCAATATAACAATTATATTCGTCTCTTGTCAATATAACAATTATATTCCTCTCTAGCCAATATAACAATTATATTCCTCCCTTGTCAATATATCACTCTTAATTCATTATATTAACAAGCATTTCAATGGAAGAAAAAACCCACAAAATATACTGGGGAAATATTGGCAGTCATTACAAGTGAGGCGACGCTCTATGTATAATGTTACACCCACAAAAGTTCATTAATCTTTTACAATCATGCACCTGAAACTCTCTCATGATTACCTGTTTTATGAAACTAGGTGCGCGGTCACCTACCTCACCTACTGTTCACTGGTTTAGGAAATTAATCTGGCAACAGATGTCTTAGTGTGTGTGGGGACACCTGCAGGTTTGAGCGATGACAGGTGTGTGTGTGGCAGCACCTGTAGGCTAGTTTGCACGTCGTACAGTCTGGGTGATACGCTAACCTCCGTATGACTTAACATTACACCTAGCCTCTGGTCTGGAGGCCAGTTCCTCACTAGCTATGGCTGATTACACATGCTGGTCTCTCTCGTAAGAGTTCATGAGCCAGTATATATATATATATATATATATATATATATATATATATATATATATATATATATATATATATATATATATATATATATATATATATGAGGGTGGAAGCCAGGGAAAAACTGTGCCAGAAATAAACTTTTGCTGTGAGTGTTGGAAAGTAAGGCTACTCGTGCGGCTTAATTGTGTCCGGGACGACCTTACCCCCAGGACGTGACGACCTCCCGCAGGCGTGACAACCTCCCTCCTTGAGGACGTGACGACCTCCCTCCTCCCAGGAGGTGACGACTTCCCTCCCCTAGAAAGTGGCGACCTCCCTCCCCAGGACGTGACGACCTCCCTCCCCAAGACGTGACACCTTCCCTCGTCCCAGGACGGGACGACCTCCCTCCCCCAGAACGTGACAACTTCCCTCCCCCAGGATGTGACGACCTCTTTTCCCCAGGACGTGACAACCTCCCTCCCCCAGGATGTGACGACTTCCCTTCCCCAGGACGTGACAACCTCAGTTACAGCAAGTGGTGGGAGTGGGACATAATACAACAGGTGGTGGGAGTGGGACATAATACAACAGGTGGTGGGAGTGGGACATAATACAACAGGTGGTGGGAGTGGGACATAATACAACAGGTGGTGGAGGGACATAATACAAAGGTGGTGGAGGGACATAATACAACAGGTGGTGGGAGTGGGACATAATACAACAGGTGGTGGGAGTGGGACATAATACAACAGGTGGTGGGAGTGGGACATAATACAACAGGTGGTGGGAGTGGGACATAATACAACAGGTGGTGGGAGTGGGACATAATACAACAGGTGGTGGGAGTGGGACATAATACAACAGGTGGTGGGAGTGGGACATAATACAACAGGTGGTGGGAGTGGGACATAATACAACAGGTGGTGGGAGTGGGACATAATACAACAGGTGGTGGGAGTGGGACATAATACAACAGGTGGTGGGAGTGGGACATAATACAACAGGTGGTGGGAGTGGGACATAATACAACAGGTGGTGGGAGTGGGACATAATACAACAGGTGGTGGGAGTGGGACATAATACAACAGGTGGTGGGAGTGGAACATAATACAACTGGTGATGGGAAGGTACATAATACAAATACAGCGAGACTGGCAGTTGTATCACATACAGTGTACAACAACAGTAATGTTTTATGGCTGTTATTAACCAGTGTGTAAAAGACTGAGGCAATTACTGCCAGCACAAAATGTTGTTCGCCTGAGAACCTCAAGTGTTTTAACTTTGTGTTTGTGTGTGTGGGGGGGAGGGGATGTTGTGTGTGTACTCACCTAGTTGTGGTTGCAGGGGTCGATTCATATCTCCTGGCCCCGCCTCTTCACTGGTCGCTACTAGGTCACCCTTCCTGCTCCATGAGCTTTATCATACCTCTTCTCAAAGCTATGTATGGACCCTGCCTCCACTACATTACTTCCCAGACTATTCCACTTTCTGACAACTCTGTGACTGAAGAAACACTTCCTAACATCCCTGTGATTCATCTGAGTCTTCAACTTCCAACTGTGTCCCCTTGTTGCTGTGTCCCATCTCTGGAACATTCTGTCTCTGTCCACCTTATCGATTCCTCTCAGTATTTTATATGTCGTTATCATATCCCCTCCCCATCTCTCCTGTCCTCCAGTGTCGTCAGGTCGATTTCCCTTAACCTCTCTCAATGGACATGTTCGTTATAATGCTTACTCCAAGATCCTTTTCTTTAAGTGACGTTTGCAGCCTTTGATCCCCTAACCTGTACTCCGTCCGCGATCTTCTTTTTCCTTCCCCAATCTTCATGGCTTTACACTTACTGGGGTTAAACTCCAGGAGCCATTTGTTTGACCAGACTTGTAGTCTGGCCAGATCCCCTTGTAATCTTAACTGATCCTCGTCCGCTTGTATTCTCCTCATCAGTTTCACATTATCAGCGAACAACGACACTTCTGAACGTATTCCTTCCATCATGTCATTCAAGTATAAAAGAAACAGCGCCGGACCTAGGACTCACCCTTATGGAACCCCCCTCGACACATGCGCCCACTCTGACACTTCATCAAGTACCAACACTCGTTGTTTCCTTCTTGTCAGGTATTCCCTGATTCATTGCAGTACTTTCCCTAATATTCCTGCCTGCTTCTCTATTTTTTGTACCAGTCTCTTGTGTGGTACTGTGTCAAAAGCCTTGTTGCAGTCCAGAAAGATGCAATCTACCCATCCCTCTCTCTCCTGTCTTACTTCTGTTACCTTATCGTAGAACTCAAGTAGATTTGTGACACAGGATTTCCCATCTCTGAAGCCGTGCTGATTGTCATGTATGAGCCCAATCCTTTCAGTGTGTTCCACCACTCTTCTCCTGATGATCATTTTCATGACTTCGCATATTATACAAGTCAGTGACACTGGTCGGTAGTTTAACGCTGCCTGTCTATCTCTTTTCTTAAAAATTGGAACTACATTTGGTGTCTTCCACGCCTCAGGCAATTGTCCAGTTTCGATAGATTTATTGAAGATTGCTGCTTTAGCAGCATAGTTCCTATGCTTCCTCTCTCAGGATCCATGGAGATATGTTTTCTGGGCCCACCGCCTTAGAGGTATCTAGTTCACCTAGCAGTTTCTTCACCTCCTCTTTGGTTATGTGTACTGTGTCCAGCACCTGCTGGTGCACCCTACCTCCATGGTTTGCTGGAAGCATTTCTGTCTCTATAGTGAATACTTCTCTAAATCTTGTGTTTAGTTCATCACATACTTCCTGGTCATTCTTTGTGAGCTCCCCTCCTTCTTTCCTCAGCCTGATTACCTGGTCCATGACTGTTGTTTTTCTCCTAATGTGACTGTATAACAACTTTGGTTCAGATTTGGCTTTTGATGCTATGTCGTTCTCGTATTGCCTCTGGGGCTCTTTCTTTATCCCTACAAATTCGTTTCTGGTTCTTCTGCTCAACTCCTTGTTTTCTTGAGTCCTTTGCCTTCTATACTTTTTCCATGCTCTAGCACACTTGGCTTTGGCCTCTTTACACCTCCAGTTAAACCATGGGCTCACTCTGGTCTTACCATTTTTTCTGTTACCCTTTGGTGTGAACTTCTCCTCTGCTTCCTTGTACTTAGTGGTTACTAGTTCCATCATTTCATTTACTGTCTTTTCCTCTAGTTACCTTTCTCACTGCACTTCATGCAGGAATCTTCTCATGCCTATGTAGTCCCCTTTCTTGAAGTGTGACTTCTCTCGTCTTTCTCGTGTGTGTGTGGGGGGGGGTTGTGTCTGTGGGGGTTGTCTGTGTGGGGGTTGTGTCTGTGTGGGGGTTGTGTCTGTGTGGGGGTTGTGTGTGTATGTGGGGGTTGTGGTGTGTGTGTGTGTGTGTGTGTGTGTGTGTGTGTGTGTGTGTGTGTGTGTGTGTGCTCACCTATATAGCTGCAGGGGTCGAGCCTCGGCTTCTGGCCCCGCCTCTTCGCTGGTCCCTACTTGGTTCACACTTCTAAGAAAGATTTATCGTAAATCTTCTTAAAACTATACATGGATCCTGCTCCTCCCCTTCATTCTCCAGGTTATGCAGCTTCCTGACTGTTCTAAGGCTGAAGAAATACTTCCTAACGTCCTTTGAACTCATCTGAGTCTTCATCTTCCAGCTGTGTCTTATTCACCGCATCAGTTCCAGTCAGTAATTTGTACTTTATCATCTTATCCTCCCTAGTTCTTTTGTCCTCCAGTGTCCTCAGGCCGAGTCCTAACTTATCATAGGACATACCCTTTAGCTCCGGGACTAGTCTTGTTGCAAACCTCTTCACTTTCTCCAGTTTCTGAGCATAATTAACCAGTGGGGTGTGTCCGCATGTGTACTTGGTATGTTTATACAGCAGTTGAGAGGTAGCTCCTCTGTCTACTTTGATTCATTAACGTATCTAGACCTCTGTATTACGGTGATCACTGTTATGTCGAATATTGTGTTGTCTATCAGTGTTGTTGCTCTGGTGAATGTTGTGTTGTTTACCAGTGTTGTAGCTGTGGAGAATGTTGTGTTGTCTACCAGTTTAATGTTTTCAGTTTTTTTCTCTCTCTCTTATCCTTCAGCTCCGTTGCCAAAGCGTGTTTGAGGTGGGGATGGGTTCAACACAGGCGCTGTGTATTCAAGGACTTGTCTTTAGCATGTGGTGTTCTGAGGTGTATCGTTCACGTTCCTGGAAGAAATTCTAATGTTTGCTGCCTTTGCATACGTCAGTGATGGTATGCTGGTGATGAGCGCCTCGGGAAACATTCAGAGTGATTTATACTCTCAGATTCTTATTCTTTTTTAACTCTCACTTTGAGTTCCTCTCCTCCCAAGTGATGCATTTCTCAAGCATCTACGTTCAGGCCAGCAGCCTGATCAAGTCCTCCTGCAGTCTGTGTAAATCTTTCTGTGTAAATCTTTGTGTTAGGCTTCAGCGTAACACAAAGCCTACAAAGGGTAATTAGCCTACAAAAGGTAATATAAGGTAATCACATTCAAATGTGATTACTGATTTACCATTATGATACGTCCTACGTGCGCCTTATATGCCGGTAAATGCGGTATGTTGATAAAGGATGTCGTCATGTTTCGTAGGCACCTCCAGTTGTAATTAATCTTTGACCACAGGATTTTTTTTTTCTTTGCATCGCTAGAAAACGTCTAAATGATTTTTAATTATTTTCTAAAAATGAGAACAAGTGCACTAGAAACACGTCTGTGGGTAAGTACTGATCCTTGTGGAACCCCATTCATAACATTTTTCCATCAATAAATATCCTCGTAGTATTAGTACCACTAGTAGCAGTAGTAATATCAACACCAGCAGCAGCAGTATTAGCACCACCAGCCGTATCAGCACCACCAGCAGCAGTATCAGCACCACCAGCAGCAGTATCAGCACCACCAGCAGTAGTATCAGCACCACCAGCAGCAGTATCAGCACCACCAGCAGCAGTATCAGCACCACCAGCAGTAGTATCAGCACCACCAGCAGCAGTATCAGCACCACCAGCAGCAGTATCAGCACCACCAGCAGCAGTATCAGCACCACCAGCAGTACTATCAGCACCACCAGCAGTAGTATCAGCACCACCAGCAGTAGTATCAGCACCACCAGCAGTAGCACTGCCGCTACCTGGTTGTCGCCAGAATACAACACGAGACATAGGAAGAGCAGTTAACACAAGTAACTTGAGGATAGTAAGACTGACGTTAAGATGTCAGCGGTACGTGTGGCCAGCAGCGGTACGTGTGGCCAGCAGCGGTACGTGTGGCCAGCAGCGGTACGTGTGACCAGCAGCGGTACGTGTGGCCAGCAGCGGTACGAGGATGATGCTTTAATTAATCTAACTTGCAGTTCTTGTCTCTCTCGTGGGAAAAATATAGTCCCTCAAAAGTTACGTGGATTTTTAGAGAATTAGTTTAATTAAATCTTGAAGATTCGCTAATGGTGATTAATGTCAGTTTGGTGGTTGGTGTGTGAGTGTGTGTGTGTGTGTGTGTGTATGTGTGTATGTGTGTGTGTGTGTGTGTGAGTGTACACTCACCTAATTGTGGTTGCAGGGGTCGAGACTCAGCTCCTGGCCCCGCCACTTGTCTTAAAACTATGTATGGTTCCTGCCTCCACTACGTCACTTGCTAGACTATTCCACTTCCTGACAACTCTATGACCGAAGAAATACTTCCTAACATCCCTTTGACTCATCTGAGTCTTCAACTTCCAATTGTGACCCCTTGTTTCTGTGTCCCATCTCTGGAACATCCTGTCTCCTGTGTGTGTGTGTGTGTGTGTGTGTGCGCGCGCGCCCACGAGACAGACACGGAGAGAGAGAGACACAAACACACACACAGACAAGCTCTTGAGCTCTCATTCAAGTTACTTTGATCAACCTTTCTTTATGGTTTACATTACAAGCCTTGTCTTGTACATTCTTGAAGCTGTTCATGGCGTTTGGCTCTCACCACTTGATGTAGCTCAATATAATAATTCTCTGCCACCCTGAAACTAAAGAAACACTTCCTAACATCCACGTAGCGCCTCTGTTTAGCTTCCATCTATGTTCCCTCGTTGTTAGCGTATGTAACTCCTATAAGTTGCCTTCCGCCTGTGCCCCTCGTTCCTGGTCACCATCAGTCAAATAATACATCCCTGGCTGCTACATAAACTTCTTCAGAATTGTGTACGTCGTTACCATGTCTCTCTAACCCTGGTCTCATCCAGGGTTAGGGGGGAAAATAATGAGAGTCTCTTCAGAGTACATGCTAATCTGAGGCAAATATCTGAAACTTTTCTCGTTTATCAGGCGTTTATTTCACGCTGGGACTGACATCAGTAAACTTAGCCTAGTAGTAAGAGTCTCGGGTCACAGGTCAGGGGACCGATGGATTAGATTTTTGCCTCTGTATTGGCTAGTTTATTGTGCATCCAATATTCATCCTGTGGAGGGTAGCTCAAGAGCATAGGGATACACAAAAGACATAAGAACATAAGAAAGGAGGAACACTGCAGCAGGCCTGTTGGCCCATACTAGGCAGGTCCTTCACAATCCATCCCACTAACAGAATAATTGCCCAACCCAATTTTCAATTCTACCCAAGAAATAAGCTTTGAAGATTCTATTAACTCAAGTGCGAGTCCCACTCAAATCCAACCCCTCTCACTCATGAATTTATAAGAACATAAGAACATAAGAAAGGAGGAACACTGCAACAGGCCTACTGGCCCAAACTAGGCAGGTCCATGTCAAAACCAACCCACGAACAAAAATATTTGCCCATCCCATCCCCAGCGGCACCCAAGCAACCTAGGAACTAGGCTCAAAAAAGGGGTTAACAGGAGTCCATCTGGATTTATATCTACAGTTGTCTCTTCTGCTGCGATCGAATTAGAGATATTTGGGTATTATGTTTGGTATGATTTAGTATTATTGCTGGTATCAATGGGTATTATGTCTGGTATCATTAGGTATTATGTCTGGTATCATTGGGTATGACTGGCATCATTACGACGCCTGGTTGTGGGTCATTCTCTCCCCAACTGGTGTGTGAGGTGTTGCATGCTTGCAACTCTCTCCTCTTACCTTCAATTGGTGAGTTTAAATCTACCCTCTCCACTGTCTAGATAGTTCTTCCCAGCTGCCGTCTATGACCCGTCAATCATCCTTCTTCTCCTTTCAACTTCTGGCCTCAGGATCTTTCATTCACTCCTTTTTTTCTTATTCTTGCCCCGTCCCTCTTTTATTACAATAGTATGTGTGTTCTTTTTTTTTTGCGACTTTCTATTTTTCCCTCCTTGCCGTATACGAGACTTATGGTAAAGGACAGAGGATCGAGCCTTCACCACTAGTTACGCTTAATGTAAATGCATTGTAGTGCAAGAGGAAGATTAATGTTATTGTTCTTCATGTTCTTCCATCCTCACGTACTTCCCACTCCTCACGTACTTCCCACCCTCAGGTACTTCCCATCCTCAGATACTTCCCACCACTAAGATACTTCCCGCACTCAGATACTTCCCGCACTCAGATACTTCCCGCCCTCAGATACTTCCCACTATCAATTATTTCCCACCCTAAGATACTTCTCACCTCTCAGATACTTCTCACCCTCAGATACTTCCCACCCTCAAATACTTCCCACCCTCAGATACTTCCCACCCTCAGATACTTCCCATCTCTCAGATACTTCCCACCCTCATACTTCCCACCTCTCAGATACTTTCCACCCTCATACTTCCCCACCTCTCAGATACTTCCCACCCTCATACTTCCCACCTCTCAGATACTTCCTACCCTCATACTTCCCACCCTCAAATACTTCCCATCCTCAGATACTTCCCACCCTCAGATACTTCCCACCTCTCAGATACTTCCCATCTCTCAGATACTTCCCACCCTCAAATACTTCCTACTCACAGATACTTCCCACCCTCAGATACTTCCTACCCCTCACATACTTCCCACTCTCAGATACTTCCCACCCTCAAATACTTCCCACCCTCAGATACTTCCCACCCTCAAATACTTCCCACCCTCAGATACTTCCCACCCTCAGATACTTCCCACCCTCAGATACTTCCCCTCAGATACTTCCCACCCTCAGATACTTCCCACCCTCAGATACTTCCCACCCTCAGATACTTCCCACCCTCAGATACTTCCCACCCTCAAATACTTCCCACCCTCAGATACTTCCCACCCTCAGATACTTCCCACCCTCAGATACTTCCTACCCTCACATACTTCCCACCCTCAGATACTTCCCACCCTCAGATACTTCCTACCCTCACATACTTCCCACTCTCAGATACTTCCCACCCTCAAATACTTCCCACCCTCAGATACTTCCCACCCTCAAATACTTCCCACCCTCAGATACTTCCCACCCTCAAATACTTCCCACCCTCAGATATTTCCCACCCTCAGATACTTCCCACCCTCAGATACTTCCCACCCTCAGATACTTCCCACCCTCAGATACTTCCCACCCTCAGATACCTTCCACACGTCGATCAGTCTTAGTCATAGACCTTAAAATGCTGTTTACAGTCACTCCATAATGGAGTGGCATTCTGTAATGACTGTAGTCTGTCATTAGACAGGAGTCACTCTGTAATCATATGCAAATTAGAAAACTTGTAATTAAAGGCAAGAATGAGACAGTCACCTGAATTTAATATCAAAATCGTA
Organism: Cherax destructor; assembly: GCA_009830355.1. NCBI lineage: Eukaryota > Metazoa > Arthropoda > Malacostraca > Decapoda > Parastacidae > Cherax > Cherax destructor. The sequence continues at coordinate 75,608 of WNWK01008092.1, forward strand.
ATATTGAAATAAAATGATTGAGACTGGAGGCTAATGTGGCTTGGATAGTCTAGGTGCCATTAAGCTGTGGGATATTAAGCTGTGATATATTGTATATGTTTTAGTATGTTCGTTGGCCCTAAATGACAGTTGTGTTAAGCTCTAATGGAGCGTGTTACAGGTGTCTCAGATGAGTGATACCTGTGTTACGACCCTCCAACACCTGCACTACCACCACCACCACCACCACTACCACTACTACTACTACAACCACTACTACTACAACCATTACTACTACTACTACACTACTACTACAACCACTACTACTACTACTACTACAACCACCATCACCAGTACTACCATAACCAGCAACATCACTACCAGTACCACAGCCACAAGCATTAGTATCACCATCAAAACCACTAGTATCACCACTACAGACCCTAATACCACTACTACAACCACTAATGCCGCCACCACCACGAGTAGTATCACCACCAGTGCCACCACCACCACAACCACTAGTATCACCACTGCCACCACCACCACTACCATTAGTATCACCACTGCCACCACCATCACTAGTATCACCAGTACCACCACCACCACCACCACTGGTATCACCAGTACCACCACCACCACCACTAGTATCACCAGTGCCACCACTACCACTAGTATCACCAGTGCCACCACAACCACTAATATCATCAGTACCACCACAACCACTAATATCACCAGTACCACCACCACCACTAGTATCACCAGTACCACCACCACCACTAGTATCACCAGTACAACCACCACCACCACCAGTATTACCAGTACCACCACCACCACCACCACCACCACCACCACCACCACCATCCACCACCACCACCACTAGTATCACCAGTCCACCCACCACTAATCCGTACCACCACACCACTATATCACCAGTACCACCACAACCACTAGTATCACCAGTACCACCACCACCACTAGTATCACCTGTACCACCACCACCAATAGTATCACCAGTGCCACCACCACAACCACTAGTATCACCAGTACCACCACCACCACTGGTATCACCAGTACTACCACCACCACTAGTATCACCAGTACCACCACCACCACTGGTATCACCAGTGCCACCATCACCACTAGTATCACCAGTACCACCACCACCACCACTAGTATCACCAGTGCCACCATCACCACTAGTATCACCAGTACCACCACCACCACAACCACTAGTATCACCAGTACCACCACCACCACTAGTATCACCAGTACCACCACCACCACTAGTATCACCACTACCACCACCACCACTAGTATCACCACTACCACCACCACTAGTTCCATACATTCTCATCCACAGAGCGATCAACCACATAACACAAACCACCATAGTTCCATCCATGTACAGTCAAGTCAGCAGCAGAAGCGAGCACTGATCAAGCTTGCAGCACCAGTCAAGACCCATCAATTATTTCAGTCAAGCTCGCACAGTCAACTCACACAGTCAAGCTTGCAGCACCAGTCAAGCTTGCAGCACTAGTCAAGCTTGCAGCACCAGTCAAGCTTGCAGCACCAGTCAAGCTTGCAGCACCAGTCAAGCTTGCAGCACAAGTCAAGCTTGCAGCACTAGTCAAGCTTGCAGCACCAGTCAAGCTTGCAGCACCAGTCAAGCTTGCAGCACCAGTCAAGCTTGCAGCACCAGTCAAGCTTGCAGCACCAGTCAAGCTTGCAGCACAAGTCAAGCTTGCAGCACTAGTCAAGCTTGCAGCACTAGTCAAGCTTGCAGCACTAGTCAAGCTTGCAGCACCAGTCAAGCTTGCAGCACCAGTCAAGCTTGCAGCACCAGTCAAGCTTGCAGCACTAGTCAAGCTTGCAGCACAGTCAAGCTTGCAGCACTAGTCAAGCTTGCAGCACTAGTCAAGCTTGCAGCACCAGTCAAGCTTGCAGCACCAGTCAAGCTTGCAGCACCAGTCAAGCTTGCAGCACTAGTCAAGCTTGCAGCACTAGTCAAGCTTGCAGCACTCATTCAAGCTTCAGCACTAGTCAAGCTTGCAGCACCAGTCAAGCTTGCAGCACCAGTCAAGCTTGCAGCACTAGTCAAGCTTGCAGCACCAGTCAAGCTTGCAGCACCAGTCAAGCTTGCAGCACCAGTCAAGCTTGCAGCACCAGTCAAGCTTGCAGCACTAGTCAAGCTTGCAGCACTAGTCAAGCTTGCAGCACTAGTCAAGCTTGCAGCACCAGTCAAGCTTGCAGCACTAGTCAAGCTTGCAGCACTAGTCAAGCTTGCAGCACCAGTCAAGCTTGCAGCACTAGTCAAGCTTGCAGCACTAGTCAAGCTTGCAGCACTAGTCAAGCTTGCAGCACTAGTCAAGCTTGCAGCACTAGTCAAGCTTGCAGCACCAGTCAAGCTTGCAGCACCAGTCAAGCTTTCAGCACCAGTCAAGCTTGCAGCACAAGTAAAGCTTGCAGCACAAGTCAAGCTTGCAGCACTAGTCAAGCTTGCAGCACTAGTCAGGCTTGCAGCACCTGTCAAGCTTGCAGCACCAGTCAAGCTTGCAGCACTATTCAAGCTTGCAGCACCAGTCAAGCTTGCAGCACCAGTCAAGCTTGCAGCACCAGTCAAGCTTGCAGCACTAGTCAAGCTTGCAGCACTAGTCAAGCTTGCAGCACTATTCAAGCTTGCAGCACTAGTCAAGCTTGCAGCACCAGTCAAGCTTAGCACCAGTCAAGCTTGCAGCACTAGTCAAGCGCAGCACCAGTCAAGCTTGCAGCACCAGTCAAACTTCAGCACCAGTCAAGCTTGCAGCACTAGTCAAGCTTGCAGCACTAGTCAAGCTTTGCAGCACAGTCAAGCTTGCAGCACTAGTCAAGCTTGCAGCACCAGTCAAGCTTGCAGCACAGTCAAGCTTCAGCACCAGTCAAGCTTGCAGCACCAGTCAAGCTTGCAGCACTAGTCAAGCTTGCAACAGTCAAGCTTGCAGCACCAGTCAAGCTTGCAGCACTAGTCAACTTGCAGCACAGTCAAGCTTGCAGCACCAGTCAAGCTTGCAACACCAGTCAAGCTTGCAGCACTAGTCAAGCTTGCCGCACAGTCAAGCTTGCAGCACTAGTCAAGCTTGCAGCACTATCAAGCTTGCAGCACAGTCAGCTTCAGACTAGTCAAGCTTCAGCACCAGTCAAGCTTGAGCACTAGTCAAGCTTGCAGCACTGTCAAGCTTGCAGCACTAGTCAAGCTTGCAGCACCAGTCAAGCTTGCACCAGTCAAGCTTAAAGCACAGTCAAGCTTGCAGCACAGTCAAGCTTGCAGCACCAGTCAAGCTTGAGCACCAGTCAAGCTTGCAGCACTAGTCAAGCTTGCAGCACTAGTCAAGCTTGCAGCACCAGTCAAGCTTGCAGCACAGTCAAGCTGGCACTAGTCAAGCTTGCAGACAGTCAAGCTTGCAGCACAGTAAGCTTGCAGCACTAGTCAAGCTTGCAGCACAGTCAAGCTTGCAGCACCAGTCAAGCTGCAGCACAGTCAAGCTAGCACAGTCAAGCTTGCAGTACTAGTCAAGCTTGCAGCACTAGTCAAGCTTGCAGCACAGTCAAGCTTGCAGCACCAGTCAAGCCTGCAGCACCAGTCAAGCTGCAGCACCAGTCAACTGCAGCACCACAACTTGCAGTACCAGTCAAGCCTGCAGCACCAGTCAAGCTTGCAGCACCAGTGAAGCCTGCAGCACCAGTCAAGCTTGCAGCACCAGTCAAGCCTGCAGCACCAGTCAAGCCTGCAGCACCAGTCAAGCCTGCAGCACCAGTCACGCCTGCAGCACCAGTCAAGCCTGCAGCACCAGTGAAGCCTGCAGCACCAGTCAAGCTTGCAGCACCAGTGAAGCCTGAAGCACCAGTCAAGCCTGCAGCAACAGTCAAGCTTGCAGCAACAGTCAAGCCTGCAGCAACAGTCAAGCCTGCAGCTACAGTCAAGCTTGCAGCACCAGTCAAGCTTGCAGCACTAGTCAAGCTTGCAGCACCAGTGAAGCCTGCAGCACCAGTCAGGCTTCCAGCACTAGTCAAGCTTGCAGCACCAGTCAAGCTTGCAGCACCAGTCAAGCTTGCAGTACCAGTCAAGCCTGCAGCACCAGTCAAGCCTGCAGCACCAGTCAAGCTTGCAGCACCAGTCAAGCTTGCAGCACTATTCAAGCTTGCAGCACCAGTCAAGCTTGCAGCACCAGTCAAGCTTGCAGCACCAGTCAAGCTTGCAGCACTAGTCAAGCTTGCAGCACTAGTCAAGCTTGCAGCACTATTCAAGCTTGCAGCACTAGTCAAGCTTGCAGCACCAGTCAAGCTTGCAGCACCAGTCAAGCTTGCAGCACTAGTCAAGCTTGCAGCACCAGTCAAGCTTGCAGCACCAGTCAAGCTTACAGCACCAGTCAAGCTTGCAGCACTAGTTAAGCTTGCAGCACTAGTCAAGCTTGCAGCACCAGTCAAGCTTGCAGCACTAGTCAAGCTTGCAGCACCAGTCAAGCTTGCAGCACTAGTCAAGCTTGCAGCACCAGTCAAGCTTGCAACACCAGTCAAGCTTGCAGCACTAGTCAAGCTTGCCGCACCAGTCAAGCTTGCAGCACTAGTCAAGCTTGCAGCACTAGTCAAGCTTGCAGCACCAGTCAAGCTTGCAGCACTAGTCAAGCTTGCAGCACCAGTCAAGCTTGCAGCACTAGTCAAGCTTGCAGCACTAGTCAAGCTTGCAGCACTAGTCAAGCTTGCAGCACCAGTCAAGCTTGCAGCACTAGTCAAGCTTAAAGCACTAGTCAAGCTTGCAGCACCAGTCAAGCTTGAAGCACTAGTCAAGCTTGCAGCACCAGTCAAGCTTGCAGCACTAGTCAAGCTTGCAGCACTAGTCACCTGCAGCACCAGTCATCACCTGCGAGCACCAGTGAAGCCTGCAGCACCAGTGAAGCCTGCAGCACCAGTCAAGCTTGCAGCACCAGTGAAGCCTGCAGCACCAGTCAAGCCTGCAGCAACAGTCAAGCTTGCAGCAACAGTCAAGCCTGCAGCAACAGTCAAGCCTGCAGCTACAGTCAAGCTTGCAGCACCAGTCAAGCTTGCAGCACCAGTCAAGCTTGCAGCACCAGTGAAGCCTGCAGCACCAGTCAGGCTTCCAGCACTAGTCAAGCTTGCAGCACCAGTCAAGCTTGCAGCACCAGTCAAGCTTGCAGTACCAGTCAAGCCTGCAGCACCAGTCAAGCTTGCAGCACCAGTGAAGCCTGCAGCACCAGTCAAGCTTGCAGCACCAGTCAAGCCTGCAGCACCAGTCAAGCCTGCAGCACCAGTCAAGCCTGCAGCACCAGTCAAGCCTGCAGCACCAGTCAAGCCTGCAGCACTAGTCAAGCCTGCAGCACCAGTCAAGCCTGCAGCACCAGTCAAGCCTGCAGCACCAGTCAAGCCTGCAGCACCAGTCAAGCCTGCAGCACCAGTCAAGCTTGCAGCACCAGTCAAGCTTGCAGCACTAGTCAAGCTTGCAGCACTAGTCAAGCTTGCAGCACTAGTCAAGCTTGCAGCACTAGTCAAGCTTGCAGCACTAGTAAAGCTTGCAGCACTACTAAAGCTTGCAGCATTAGTCAAGCTTGCAGCACTAGTCAAGCTTGCAGCACTAGTCAAGCTTGCAGCACCAGTCAAGCCTGCAGCACCAGTCAGGCTTGCAGCACCAGTCACGCCTGCAGCACCAGTGAAGCCTGCAGCACCAGTGAAGCCTGCAGCACCAGTCAAGCTTGCAGCACCAGTGAAGCCTGCAGCACCAGTGAAGCCTGCAGCAACAGTCAAGCCTGCAGCAACAGTCAAGCCTGCAGCAACAGTCAAGCCTGCAGCAACAGTCAAGCTTGCAGCAACAGTCAAGCTTGCAGCACCAGTGAAGCCTGCAGCACCAGTCAGGCTTGCAGCACTAGTCAAGCTTGCAGCACCAGTCAAGCTTGCAGCACCAGTCAACTTGCAGTACCAGTCAAGCCTGCAGCACCAGTCAAGCTTGCAGCACCAGTGAAGCCTGCAGCACCAGTCAAGCTTGCAGCACCAGTCAAGCCTGCAGCACCAGTCAAGCCTGCAGCACCAGTCAAGCCTGCAGCACCAGTCACGCCTGCAGCACCAGTCAAGCCTGCAGCACCAGTGAAGCCTGCAGCACCAGTCAAGCTTGCAGCACCAGTGAAGCCTGAAGCACCAGTCAAGCCTGCAGCAACAGTCAAGCTTGCAGCAACAGTCAAGCCTGCAGCAACAGTCAAGCCTGCAGCTACAGTCAAGCTTGCAGCACCAGTCAAGCTTGCAGCACTAGTCAAGCTTGCAGCACCAGTGAAGCCTGCAGCACCAGTCAGGCTTGCAGCACTAGTCAAGCTTGCAGCACCAGTCAAGCTTGCAGCACCAGTCAAGCTTGCAGTACCAGTCAAGCCTGCAGCACCAGTCAAGCCTGCAGCACCAGTCAAGCTTGCAGCACCAGTCAAGCTTGCAGCACTATTCAAGCTTGCAGCACCAGTCAAGCTTGCAGCACCAGTCAAGCTTGCAGCACCAGTCAAGCTTGCAGCACTAGTCAAGCTTGCAGCACTAGTCAAGCTTGCAGCACTATTCAAGCTTGCAGCACTAGTCAAGCTTGCAGCACCAGTCAAGCTTGCAGCACCAGTCAAGCTTGCAGCACTAGTCAAGCTTGCAGCACCAGTCAAGCTTGCAGCACCAGTCAAGCTTGCAGCACCAGTCAAGCTTGCAGCACTAGTCAAGCTTGCAGCACTAGTCAAGCTTGCAGCACCAGTCAAGCTTGCAGCACCAGTCAAGCTTGCAGCACTAGTCAAGCTTGCAGCACTAGTCAAGCTTGCAGCACCAGTCAAGCTTGCAGCACTAGTCAAGCTTGCAGCACTAGTCAAGCTTGCAGCACCAGTCAAGCTTGCAGCACTAGTCAAGCTGGCAGCACTAGTCAAGCTTGCAGTACTAGTCAAGCTTGCAGCACTAGTCAAGCTTGGCATAGTCAAGCTTGCAGCACCAGTCAAGCTTGCAGCACCAGTCAAGCTTGCAGCACCAGTCAAGCTTGCAGCACCAGTCAAGCTTGCAGCACCAGTCAAGCTTGCAGCACTAGTCAAGCTTGCAGCACTAGTCAAGCTTGCAGCACTAGTCAAGCTTGCAGCACTAGTCAAGCTTGCAGCACTAGTCAAGCTTGCAGCACCAGTCAAGCTTGCAGCACTAGTCAAGCTTGCAGCACTAGTCAAGCTTGCAGCACCAGTCAAGCTTGCAGCACCAGTCAAGCTTGCAGCACTAGTCAAGCTTGCAGCACTAGTCAAGCTTGCAGCACCAGTCAAGCTTGCAGCACTAGTCAAGCTTGCAGCACTAGTCAAGCTTGCAGCACCAGTCAAGCTTGCAGCACTAGTCAAGCTGGCAGCACTAGTCAAGCTTGCAGTACTAGTCAAGCTTGCAGCACTAGTCAAGCTTGCAGCACTAGTCAAGCTTGCAGCACCAGTCAAGCTTGCAACACCAGTCAAGCTTGCAGCACTAGTCAAGCTTGCCGCACCAGTCAAGCTTGCAGCACTAGTCAAGCTTGCAGCACCAGTGAAGCTTGCAGCTCTAGTCAAGCTTAAAGCACTAGGCAAGCTTGCAGCACCAGTCAAGCTTGCAGCACTAGTCAAGCTTGCAGCACCAGTCAAGCTTGCAGCACTAGTCAAGCTTGCAGCACTAGTCAACTTGCAGCACCAGTCAAGCTTGCAGCACCAGTCAAGCTTGCAGCACTAGTCAAGCTTGCAAAACTAGTCAAGCTTGCAGCACAAGTCAAGCTTGCAGCACTAGTCAAGCTTGCAGCACTAGTCAAGCTTGCAGCACCAGTCAAGCTTGCAGCACTAGTCAAGCTTGCAGCACTAGTCAAGCTTGCAGACTAGTCAGCTTGCAGCACTAGTCAAGCTTGCAGCACTAGTCAAGCTTGCAGCACCAGTCAAGCTTGCAGCACTAGTCAAGCTTGCAGCACTAGTCAAGCTTGCAGCACAAGTCAAGCTTGCAGCACTAGTCAAGCTTGCAGCACCAGTCAAGCTTGCAGCACCATCAAGTCAGCACTCAGCTTGCAGCACCAGTCAAGCTTGCAGCACCAGTCAAGCTTGCAGCACCAGTCAAGCTTGCAGCACAGTCAAGCTTGCAGCACCAGTCAAGCTTGCAGCACTAGTCAAGCTTGCAGCACTAGTCAAGCTTGCAGCACCAGTCAAGCTTGCAGCACCAGTCAAGCTTCAGCACCAGTCAAGCTTGCAGCACAGTCAAGCTTGCAGCACCAGTCAAGCTTGCAGCACTAGTCAAGCTTGCAGCACCAGTCAAGCTTGCAGCACCAGTCAAGCTTGCAGCACCAGTCAAGCTTGCAGCACTAGTCAGCTTGCAGCACAGTCAAGCTTGCAGCACCAGTCAAGCTTGCAGCACCCAGTCAAGCTTGCAGCACTAGTCAAGCTTGCAGCACTAGTCAAGCTTGCAGCACCATCAAGCTTGCAGCACCAGTCAAGCTTGCAGCACAGTCAACGCTTAGCCAGCACTAGTCAAGCTTGCAGCACTAGTCAAGCTTGCAGCACTAGTCAAGCTTGCAGCACGCAGTCAAGCTTGCAGCACTAGTCAAGCTTGCAGCACCAGTCAAGCTTGCAGCACCAGTCAAGCTTGCAGCACCGAGTCAAGCTTGCAGCACCTAGTCAAGCTTGCAGCACCTAGTCAAGCTTGCAGCACTAGTCAAGCTTGCAGCACTAGTCAAGCTTGTCAGCACCAGTCAAGCTTGCAGCACCAGTCAAGCTTGCAGCACCAGTCAAGCTTGCAGCACCAGTCAAGCTTGCAGCACTAGTCAAGCTTGCAGCACCAGTCAAGCTTGCAGCACTAGTCAAGCTTGCAGCACTAGTCAAGCTTGCAGCACTAGTCAAGCTTGCAGCACTAGTCAAGCTTGCAGCACCAGTCAAGCTTGCAGCACCAGTCAAGCTTGCACACGTCAAGCTTGCAGCACCAGTCAAGCTTGCAGCACTAGTCAAGCTTGCAGCACTAGTCAAGCTTGCAGCACTAGTCAAGCTTGCAGCACTAGTCAAGCTTGCAGCACCTAGTCAAGCTTGCAGCACTAGTCAAGCTTGCAGCACTAGTCAAGCTTGCAGCACTAGTCAAGCTTGCAGCACCAGTCAAGCTTGCAGCACTAGTCAAGCTTGAGCACTAGTCAAGCTTGCAGCACTAGTCAAGCTTGCAGCACTAGTCAAGCTTGCAGCACTAGTCAAGCTTGCAGCACTAGTCAAGCTTGCAGCACAGTCAAGCTTGCAGCACATCAAGCTTGCAGCACCAGTCAAGCTTGCAGCACCAGTCAAGCTTGCAGCACAGTCAAGCTTGCAGCACTAGTCAAGCTGCAGCACCAGTCAGCTTGCAGCACTAGTCAAGCTTGCAGCACTAGTCAAGCTTGCAGCACCAGTCAAGCTTGCAGCACCAGTCAAGCCTGCAGCACCAGTCAAGCCTGCAGCACCAGTCAAGCCTGCAGCACCAGTCAAGCCTGCAGCAACAGTCAAGCTTGCATCACCAGTCAAGCTTGCAGCACCAGTCAAGCCTGCAGCACCAGTCAAGCCTGCAGCACCAGTCAAGCCTGCAGCACCAGTCAAGCTTGCAGCACCAGTCAAGCCTGACGCCCAAGCCAGTGTCGCAATCATTATTTGTCACAAAACTGTAACACATAACATAAAAGACCTAACTGGCTTCAGCCATAAATTTCATATCTTTTCGTAAAGGGAATTTATAAGGCTCGTGTGATGACTGAGGTCCTCTCTTCACTCAAGAATTTAATTTTCGGATTTTTGTTCTTCTTTTTTTATGCTTTCCTGATTTTTTCAGTGAATATCTGCTCTGTGTATCCGATCTCAATATAAAAAATAACAAATGTGTAAGAATGTAGGAATACGAGTGATCATACGAGCCTAGAGCTGCTCTTTTTTTTTGAGCTCAGAATCAAAAGCATTTCTGAATCTCGCCAGGGGAGAAAAAAATTCTTTTTTTATAAATTAATCCGTGTTGATGCTGTTAAAGGGGGGGAGGATTTTTTGATCCAGAGTATTTATAACTGTCCTTCCTCCCTTTCCTCGGAGTGAACCTTGATTGCCTCCCATTTTCCCCAGGTGCTGAGGTGTAAGACCTTTCGTAAGGTCCTCGTTAAGTTGAACCTCAGGTCAGTCTTAGCAGTCTGGAAGACAGGTCAGTCTTGGCAGCCTGGTAGACAGGTCAGTCTAGTGTCAAGCCGTCAGTCATATTGATCTAGCGTGTGTGCATGTGTGTGTTTGTGTGTATGTGTACTCACCTAGTTGTACTCACCTAGTTGTGGTTGCAGGGGTCGAGTCAAAGTGTGTGTGTGTTTGTGTATGCGTGTGTGTGTGTATGTGTATGTGTGTGTTTGTGTGTATGTGTGTGTGTGTGTGTGTGTTTGTGTGTATGTGTGTGTTTGTGTGTATATGTGTGTGTTTACCTATATATACTTGCCTATACGTGGTTGCTGGAGTCGAATCTTACCTGGTTGCTAGTGAGTTCACACACTCCTGGCCTAATGAGTCCTGTCATACCTATTCTTAAAGCTGTGTAAAGAACGCTTGCTCTCCATGTCGTTTCATTTCTCGATCACTCTAAGGCTGAACAAATAATTCCTAATATTCCTGTGACTCCTCTGTGGTTTCAACTTCCAGTTGTGCCCTTCTATTCCTGTTTCCCGCCTCTCTGTCCCTGTCTACTTTATCAGTTCGTCTCAGTATTTTGTACGCCGTGATCATGTCACCCTACTCCTTCTTTCCTCTAATGTTACCAGGTTTAGCTCCCTTAATCTCTCTTCAAAAGACATATATTTTAACTCCGGGACTAGTACCGTTGCAAACCTCTACACAAATTGCACTTTCTTGACGTACTTTAGCTGGTGCAGGTTCCATGCTGGTGCTGCGTACTCCGGTGTGGGTCTGACATATACCCTATATAATTTGGTTAATGACTCCTTGTTGAGGTTTCTGAAAGCTAATCTTTGAGTTGCCATAGACAAGTTTGCCGCGGAACTCATGCGGTTGATAAGCGCCTCCGGGGTGGGGGAGGAGAGGGAGAGATATTCTCGAGACTATGCTCACCCCGAGGTCCTGTGTGAGGTTCACAATCTCTCTCTCTCTCTCTCTCTCTCTCTCTCTCTCTCTCTCTCTCTCTCGTCACAGAATTCTTGCAGGTTTGTGAGGCAGGATTTTCCTTCTCTAGAACCACGTTGGTTGTTCATAAAGCTGTGTTTCTTTCCCGGTGTTGCAGTACTCTTCTCACAGTCTTATCCATAACCTTACATACCTGGCATGCGTGGGTGCATGCGTACGTACGTGTGTGTGCGTGCGTGTGCGCTCTCGTCTATACGAGTTGTCTGTGGGCGTGTTGTGTCTTGCGCGTCAGTATTCGTAATTTGTGTGCGCATGTTTCGTGTGTATGTGCGTATATCTTGTGTGACTGTGAGCGCGTGTCTTGTGTGACTGTGTGTGTGTGTGTGTCTTCTGTAACTGTGTGTGTGTGTGTGTCTTGTGTAACTGTGTGTGTGTGTGTCTTGTGACTGTGTGTGTGTGTGTCTTGTGACTGTGTGTGTGTGTGTGTGTGTCTTGTGACTGTGTGTGTGTGTGTGTCTTGTGACTGTGTGTGTGTGTGTGTCTTGTGACTGTGTGTGTGTGTCTTGTGAATGTGTGTGTGTGTCTTGTGACTGTGTGTGTGTGTGTGTGTGTCTTGTGTGACTGCATGTGTGTGTGTCATGTGTGACTATGTGTGTCTTGTGTGACTGTGTGTGTGTTTTGTGTGACTGTGTGTGTGTCTTGTGTGACTGTGTGTGTGTCTTGTGTGACTGTGTGTGTGTGTGTGAGTGTGTCTTGTGTGACTGTGTATGTATGTGTGTCTTGTGTGACTGTGTGTGTGTCTTGTGTGACTGTGTGTGTGTCTTGTGTGACTGTGTGTGTGTCTTGTGTGAGTGTGTGTGTGTCTTGTGTGACTGTGTGTGTGTG
>WNWK01008093.1:0-25000 GCA_009830355.1 Cherax destructor
TTAGGAAAGGTAGGGGGTGTGTAGACCAAGTGTTTACAGTGAAACATATAGGTGAACAGTATTTGGATAAGGGTAAAGATGTTTTTGTGGCATTTATGGATTTGGAAAAGGCGTATGATAGGGTAGATAGGGGGCAATGTGGCAGATGTTGCAGGTGTATGGAATAGGAGGAAGGTTACTGAAAGCAGTGAAGAGTTTTTATGAGGATAGTGAGGCTCAGGTTAGAGTGTGTAGGGGGGAAGGGACTATTTCCCAGTAAAAGTGGGCCTTAGACAAGGATGTGTGATGTCACCGTGGTTGTTCAATATATTTATAGATGGGGTTGTAAGAGAAGTGAATGCGAGGGTCTTGGCAAGAGGTGTTGGGCTAAAAGATAAAGAAGCAAATACAAAGTGGGAGTTGTCACAGTTGCTTTTGCTGATGACACTGTGCTTTTGGGAGATTCTGAAGAGAAGCTGCAGAGGTTGGTGGATGAATTTGGTAGGGTGTGTAAAAGAAGAAAATTGAAAGTGAATATAGGAAAGAGTAAGGTGATGAGGATAACAAAAAGAATAGGTGACGAAAGATTAGATATCAGATTGGAGGGAGAGAGTATGGAGGAGGTGAATGTATTCAGATATTTGGGAGTGGACATGTCGCGGATGGGTCTATGAAGGATGAGGTGAATCATAGAATTGATGAGGGAAAAGGGTGAGTGGAGCACTTGGAGTCTGTGGAGACAAAGAACCTTGTCCATGGAAGTAAAGAGGGAATGTATGAGAGTATAGTTATACCAACGCTCTTATATGGGTGTGAAGCATGGGTGATGAATGTTGCAACGAGGAGAAGGCTGGAGGCAGTGGAGATGTCATGTCTGAGGTCAATGTGTGGTGTGAATATAATGCAGAGAATTCGGAGTTTGGAAATTAGGAGGAGGTGCGGGATTACCAAAACGATTGTCCAGAGAGCTGAGGAGGGGTTGTTGAGGTGGTTTGGACATGTAGAGAGAATGGAACGAGACAGAGTGACTTCGAGAGTGTATAAATCTGTAGTGGAGGGAAGGCGGGTAGGGGTCGGCCTAGGAAAGGTTGGAGGGAGGGGTAAAGGAAGTTTTGTGTGCGAGGGCTTGGACTTCCAGCAAGCATGTGTGAGCGTATTTGATAGGAGTGAATGGAGGCATATGGTTTTTAATACTTGACGTGCTGTTGGAGTGTGAGCAAAGTAACATTTATGAAGGGATTCAGGGAAACCGGCAGGCCGGACTTGAGTTCTGGAGATGGGAAGTACAGTGCCGGCACTCTGAAGGAGGGGTGTTAATGTTGCAGTTTTATAACTTTAGTGTAAAGCACCCTTCTGGCAAGACAGTGATGGAGTGAATGATGATGAAAGTTTTTCTTTTTCGGGCCACCCTGCCTTGGTGGGAATCGGCCGATGTGTTAATAAAAAAAAAACAGTAATCAGTAAGATATTGATTTGAATTAGTTTTGGGTATCATACACCATATTAGGCAGTTCCTACAATACTAATATTCATAGTCTTTGCAGACTACACTAATACTGCTTGACATTCATTTAAAATTTTGGATTTCAAGAACAATAACTTCCATGACATTTCAAAAATTAGGTATTTGAAATGGTCTAGATAAAAAAAATTATATGGTATTGTGAAAGTACTGTATCTTACCTGACTTGTGGTTGAGAATGTTCTTTTTTTGGTACAAGTCATCTATGTCTGTACTATCATTACATAAAGTGCTAAATATCATGCAGTCTTTTTCTCTATTAGCACATGAGGTGACCCTTCACACTTGCTTTCCCAGTGCCAACACCCCTCAGCCGTGTAGTGCTGTACAACTCATACAGGTTTAGAGCTATTCAGTGAAGAGAATGTTAATATCCATCATTCCATTTCTGCTTTTGTGGATACATGAAACTTCTTTTTTTTTTTTCAAATAGTTTATTGACATACTAAGTCATAAAAGAGGTTGATCCATCATATGCATCTATGCCTACCTATCTTTGTAAAAACTTTTAGATTCCTCCATAGAGATTATTTTATTTATATGCTTTCTTAAAATAGATTTTAGGTAGGTAGACAGTAACCATTCAGGGATGTTACTACAGTCTTGTCATATGAATGTGAAATGTAAGCCTGTTGAATGTCTGTGTATCTTACACTGGTTTAATTGGTAATCGTTTTGTCTCACGAACAGGCAGAATTATGTACACCTTACAAACTTGTGCTTGCATTCATTATTCACTTATCTATACTTTCCAATGTGTTTCTTAATATTCTTCTTGAAATATTTCCTTTCCAATCAAGGCCCGTGTAAGGTTGGAATGTGGGGGCAGTAGGCTCTACAACCATTAAGATACTTTTTTTTTTAACACATTGGCCGTTTCCCACCGAGTCACGGTGACCTGAAAAAGAAGAATAAATGAAAGATATATCCACCAATATTCACCAGCGCATATATTTCTATAATGATGTACATATAAAAACATGTAACAACACATTTCTTTATTAAATATTCAGTTTTTCTCTGTTTTACTTGTTTTATCATGTGCAAGTTTAATTTCCAGATTATGTTTTGAAAAGAGGTCACAAGTAGGAAGTATGGTTTACTATAATTTAAAATTTCTAATTTTGTAACTTTCTTCTTTCCTGTTAGATTGTTAGAAAATGCAAGTAGCAATGCACCGAGCCAGCCAGACTTGTAGTAAGAGTTGGCCACTTGGTATTTACACTGAAAGTCTTCCTTTGCACTCTAACATAAGCTGGACGGTATGCAGGATGATAGCAGCATTTTAAAAATTTGTGAGGCGTTGTATGCCCCAATCAAGGTACAATCAGTGTCGGAGAGGACAATTTAAGGTTGCTCAGGACAACTATACCCTTCAAGGGAAGTACCTTTGAGGCTGGTGAAGGGCTTTTGATCGAGGGGAGTGGAGCTGCCATCTTCTGCCTCAGATCAAACCTGGTTACCACCCCACCCATGTATGACCCCTGTGAGTTTACCATTTCCCTTGTCAATATAACATTGGGATGACTATCCCATGAAGTAACGGTAGATAGCATTCAGAAGAGAGCAACCTGCCTTCCTAATGCCAACATTGTTTTTACTTACTTTATATGCTTAAGCCAATTTCCCTTCATGTGCTGCTGATGGAAATCCTCCACCAAACTGCCAAGGTTGTTTTGTACTGTAAGAGTTCGCCATGTTCTAAGTAGACATCTAATTATTGCCAGTGTAGATTCTTCTTTGAATTGCTAGCAATACAAAGAGTGCTGATAAGATCATGGACAGTTATATTAATTGTTTGATCCTTTGTGGCTACAGCACTGGATGTGTTATAGTAAGCAAAAATGACTTGCTTCATTATGAAATATCAGCAGTGGATAGATGGCAGTAAATTCTCAAAACAAAAATATTGTACAGATGTCGGGAGAGTGAGGTTTAACTCTTCAGTTATGCAGCTTGTATATAGTACTTCAAGTGTGCAACTTGTATATCTACAACTGCATGGGGAAACTGCTTGCTCTGTAGATTTACAAACCTTTTGTAAAGGAATATACAAAGAGAATTACAAAAAACAGCATAGCGAGGGTGGCAGTATCCTCACAGGCAGCAGGTAAGGGTTTCATGACTATCAACTTGCAATACAACATTCTCCTGTTTCCTTAACTTCCATTTTAATTAGTTGATTATTTGTACTACTGCAAATTCTTAACTAAATTTTTTTTTTTTTTGATCGCTCAAAGGTTAATCATGATTATGACTGTAGTGCATTGTTGCTTTTACCTCTAAATAAAGTATTAATGGATTGCCAATCTTGACCATCATGTGGCTAACAATTTTATTGTTTTGGAAGCACCTTGACACATGCCAGTTCTTATGAGGATGAGTCAAGATTTTAGAAATTTAAATAAAGCAAAATATTTAGGTAAAGGATTGTTAATGTATTTTGAAGTACAGTATTCCATTTATACAGTAATACAGGGCATTTCAAAATGATGGACCCATTCAAAGCAGACTGCTTTGAAACTGGGTATATTGTTTTGAAACACCGTACATATAATAGCATTGCATGTGTGTGTGTGTGCCATTCTATGACATGTTTTGCACCATGGGTGACTCAAGACTGCACATGTGATGCTCAAGGAACTGCACCAGGGTGATCTCAGGAACTGCACAAAGTGGGTGATGCTCAAGGAACGCACCATGGGTGATCCTCAGGAACTGCACCATGGGTGATCCTCAAGGAACTGCACCATGGGTGATCTCAAGGAACTGCACCATGGGTGATCTTCAAGAACTGCACCATGGTGATCCTCAGGAACTGCACCATGGGTGATCCTCAAGGAACTGCACCATGGGTGATCCTAAAATCAAGGTGATCCCACTGCACCATGGGTGAACCTCAAGGAACTGCACCATGGGTGATGCTCAAGGAACTGCACCATGGGTGATCCTCAAGGAACTGCACCATGGGTGATGCTCAAGGAACTGCACCATGGGTGATCCTCAAGGAACTGCACCATGGGTGATCCTCAAGGAACTGCACCATGGGTGATCCTCAAGGAACTGCACCATGGGTGATCCTCAAGGAACTGCACCATGGGATCCTCAGGAACTGCACCATGATCTCAAGGAACTGCACCATGGGTGATCCTCAAGGAACTGCACCATGGGTGATCCTCAAGGAACTGCACCATGGGTGATCCTCAAGGAACTGCACCATGGGTGATGCTCAAGGAACTGCACCATGGGTGATCCTCAAGGAACTGCACCATGGGTGATCCTCAAGGAACTGCACCATGGGTGATCCTCAAGGAACTGCACCATGGGTGATGCTCAAGGAACTGCAGGAGAAGGATTTAGTTATCTGAGCAACAGACTATTAGTGTTTATTTTAATTCAAGTTAAGCTGCTATCATTCTCGTACTCTGGCTGTTTTACACTTGACACCTGAGTGTGTTTGTTTACTGCAAGTGCACCGAGTAGTTTGAGGTCGTGATCTATCAACACTGACTCCTCATTGTCATCCCTGACTTTATGCTATGTAGTGCTAGTCAGCATTTTTACAAATGTAATTTATTAACATATTTTTTTGTTCTGATTTAGTTATTTAGAGTGAAAGTAATCTTTAATTTATGCCCTGTAGAATAAATTCATGTATGTACTTCACTGTGCATGCAGTCTGCACATTTGAATGTCATTACCACTATTTTCAAGGTGTGTTAACTATTTTCAGATATTATTAATGCTTGGCTTGAGCATGTTTATTACCCACATGTGTTAATTGATTTTAAAATCACCATCAACTTTACAGTGTTTGTCATTATCTAAAATTTACATTTTGATATGATCATGAATATAACTTGTGGGCTAATGTGTGTGCTGAGTAACTACTTTTGTTACTTATATTAATACTTAATCAATCATAAATCAAATTGAATAAAATATAATGAAATAATAGATTCATTGCAAAATTCTTTGTGAAATTATATTGTTCAAAAGTTGTATAAATTATTTTTTTACATATAATTTTTTGATATTGCTGCTGCTTCCTGTCAGTTGCATCTCTATCTTAGGAGCTGTATAACATTATGAGGCTTTCACCACTTCAAATGTATGCTAGTTCAGTTACCTTCACTAGTGAAAATCTCTGTGGCTCTTGGCATTCTTTTTTCAACACTCCAGCCATCTCCCACCAAGGTAGGGTGACCAGACAAAGAAGAAAACACTATTACTGTCACTCATTCAATCACTGTCTTGACAGAGGTGTACTGACGTCACAGTTCAGATGACCCTCCAGACTACAGCAGGCACTGTACTTCCCACCTCCAAGACTCATATGTGGCTAACCAGTTTCCCTGAATCCCTTCATAAATATTACTGTGCTCACATCCCAACAGAACATCAAATCATAAAAACCAATTGCCTCCACTCCTATCTAACACACTCACACAAACCCCCTCACACTCAAAACCTGCTTTACCCCCTTCCCTCCAGCCTTTCCTAGGATGACCCCACCCCTCCATTCTTACACCCTAGATTTATATGCCCTCCTAGTCATCCTATTTTTCTCCATCTTCTAAACATCCAGCCTACTTAAATAACCCCAAACCCAGGATGAGTGTTCCTACAGAATGATTGCTCTTACAGGATGAGTGTTTCACATAAGCTAACACCAACAATGTGACCAACAGTAGTGGCTGGTAGACAGGATTGAGTTTCCTTTATGCTGTCTTGTGCTGAGTGACCACAAGATAGACGCTTCATGAAATACAATACAGTACATTTCACTCATGTTTATAGCTGCTGATTAGGAAAAATAAAAATTTAATTTGCTCCTAATGTCTGTTTATGTGTGTGTTTGTGACCTGAGACACATTTTTTAACTTTATATAGTACAGTATGTGTACTCACCTATATGTGTGTGTGTATGTGTGTTTGCACGAGTGCATTGGTGTGTCCACGCGTGTGAGAATATATATTTTTATTTATCTTATAATGTGTGTATTTATGTATGTATGTATGTTCGATTACAGTTTTAACGATAGAGTATGTGTGTATTATCAGTATTTTTTGTTGTTTTGTCTATTGAATATCACATACTCTTTACATTACTTAATCTTTATCTCTTACAGAAAACTCTCTGACTTTTAGCAGTATTGGGAGCTGGACAAATTATTACTGTATATGAAACCAGCAGTATAGTGCACAAGTGCTTTTATCCTTGGAGTCTAGCCAGTGAAATTGTGAGTGAGATGCTGTGGATGTGTATGTGAACCTCCATGCAGCCTAACCAAGAACTCCTGTGTTATAATTAACTTTGCTTTACCAGGTGTAGCACTGTAAAACTTTTGTTAAATTATGCTACTCTGCATATTGAGATATCAGTACTGTGTTGATACTCTAGACTTGTTTTATACATGTTTACATTGTGAAATAATTATGCAAAAAGTTAATACAATTTGTTTGGACAGTGTGTTTTACTTTGTATTCTGGATTATGTAAGTAGCAAACAATGAATTGTGAGGATAGAGGATCAAGTCAATTTGTTTTAGTTATTTTATCCATCAGTCTTTTTATTTACTCGAGATAAAACGCATACACAAAGCCTTAACGGAAATGTGAAGAAAATGACAAACTAATTTTTAAAGTCAATCTACAAGTATAGTTGAGTGTAAGAGTGAGAGTCAGGGATAAGAGCAATACTTCAGTGTCTCACTTCATTCAAAGAGTTGATTTGCAAATGGGTCTTTTATCTTCACTCTTTGTTTAAAGTCCATTTCTATTATGTACAGCCTCTAGTCATTAAGTTTTTGACAGCTGTTGAAGTACTCATTGAGTTCTATGGATTTACTTTTTTTTCTATACTACATAATTTGCATGGCATGTCCTTGTCCACCATGCTTCTCTGGTGCTATCATCAAGCTTTTTTTCATTCATCTTGATTCAGTGTACATTGTTATTATACCATCACTAGTTTTCTTTCTCTCCATCCTCTGCCTCTTGATCTATAAGACACCTCTTCTAGTATACCATCTCATCATGTCACTATATAACTGCTTTGAAAAACAAAAAACATGCTAACAAGTGTGGTAGAACAGACACTTATAGCAGAGCATAAATTTATTGCACATTGTTTTCCCCCACAAGTAATTTTTTTTCACATACTGTAAAGTGTGTTGGGTGGGTGATGATTTCAGAGCATGACAGGATGGTGAAGAGAGAGATGCAGTATTATGAAATCCCTTATTGGCTACTTTATTGCCCATGCTGTGGGTTTTATTAAGTCACAAACTTGATAAGTCCACTGTGTAGACAAAACATTGTCAATAAAGAATTTCATTATACTGCATGTGTCTGTGTGTGTCTTTGTTCTACCATGCTATATACAATTTTTCCACACTGTAGACTTCTGCTTTTCATTATTGCTCTCAGTTCTTTGATTCATATTTTTATTTGCTGCTGCTGTTACTATACAATGTGACTCAACATTGACACAGCAGAATTACTGCAAGTACATAAATATGGGGTTTGGTATTATAAATTTGTTGATTCTTAAACAACATATAATGTATTATTATATTTATATGATTTATGTACAGATTGTCAGGCTCACAGGCATCTTATTATATCCACTCGAAAACCCACATTTTGGAAATAGAAACTAAACAGTTTTGTGTCATGTCTATTTTCTAAAAGGTGAGCTTTCATTGTGTTTACCAGTATGGCATTACCTTTTTTATCTTTATCTTATTATATATGTAAATACTGGCGAGCACCACCTGTGAGATGTGTGCCTCTTGACATGCTCGGTATTGCACTCAGCATTTGCAACTATTGGAATAATTTTTTTTGAGAGACAAACATGAATCCTCCAGGGTGAATATTTTGTAGTATAATTTTATTCATAAATATTTTAAACAGGTCCTCCATGTGCTGGAAAAGTAATTCACTAGTTTTGGTCTTTGTATTAATTTGTCTGGTATAATTAAGGGAACTTTAAAATGTGTGGCAAATTACCCTAACAGTTTCGTTATCATAAAATTGACATTTTAGCTAGTTAATTACTTTGTACTTAGGGACCTTTTATGTTCTAAATGTGAGACCAAGTGAGTTTCACACTACACCATTTTAAGTATTATGTCTAAGTTCATTCTCCCAAACATGAATTACCGAAAAATGTCTTTAACTCTTGTTCAGTTAAAAATAACCATTGTATTTTATTCCTCATTGTTTTTGTTAAACTTTTATTAATTGAAATATATTTAGCAAATAACATAGAAAACTGCATTAGGCCCAAAAAAGTGAGCTTTTTTAAGTGCAAGCAATAGAACATGTACAATATGTGCATATACTTTACAACCACTTGAAATACGTATTTGAAAGTAAACATGAGATAAATATTAAACTATTGAAGATGCCACACTGTTAACTTAGCTCTGTTTTTGTTGGTACAATAACTAAAAGCTGATTTTAGAAGACAGTCTTGTTATGGTGGAGGGAGAGGAGCCACTAATGGCAGTTGGCAAGTTTTTTTTAATGCACTGGCCATCTCTCACCGAGGCAATGTGACCTCAAGAGAATAACAAAAGTGTTTCTTTTTACATTTAGTAATTTATACTGGAGGAGGGGTTTCTCTCTGCTTGCAATAGTGTCATCACACTCAAATGTCTCTTCCAGTACTGTTGTACAGTACCAGTGTGAAATGGAATCCTGTTAAGCATTTGGCACTTGCAGGATTGCTGGTCTCTTCTTTCTGTCTCGTGAATGTGTAAAGGCCAGGTTAATTTTATAACCTTCTACTTATAGTCAGTAAACACTTTACTGTGTTTCTTAGTTCTTATTTCTGTAATATTTCCTTTTGATTTTATAGGTCTAGTCTGAGATCCCCAGAGCCATTAACAAATATATCAAATCACCAGGACTCAGGAGTGGTGTACCAATACTGTGTAATTATACCAATAGTTAAGACATAAGTCAGCTTAAGCTCAGGTGCACCTGCTTCAGTTAATGGACATATTTTGTGTTAATGTTTTATAAGTATCAATTATAGTTGTTAATGATTCTGGGATTATTGTCCTCTGCGACCCATTATCAAACCAGGCCTTCTAATGTGGACAAAAAATTATAAGGTTAAGAACTATGAAGAGGTAGGAGTCCTTAATTGTTTTCATTTGATGTAATTGAATGTCTTTGATTAACAGAAGTTAACGTAAGAAATCCTATTGTTACTGATCTCCTTAACTATGAAAATAATATATATAATTTTCTCTTAACAATGGTTATGTATACATGATATTAAGAGTTAGTCTATATAATTTTATTTTTACTAAATAGTGAACATTGGGTGAAGTATGTAGGTGCAAAAAGCTTTTAGTACGTTATCCATGCAGAAAGATTAAGGGCTGCTTAGAAGATTTATCAGAGAGCTTGAGTACTTTATGGCACTCCCTCCAAAATAGGGAAAGTACATTTAAGAGGTCCTAGCAAAGCCAGGAGCTGTGAATACCACCAAATGCTGTCTGTATAAATTTTGTTTTAGATTTGGGCTATGTGTTTCAGAGATTATATACTGTATCTTTAAATATTGCTTTAACATCATTAATATTGGCTTTCATAAAAAGGAATGACTGAAAAGAGAGGAGATTTTGATGTTGGAAGTCCATTGAGCACATTTTCAAAGAAAGTTCCATGGTTCAATATCAGTTTGTTGTGCACCAAGCCCAAAAATAATAGGCAAAAAATACAAAAATATTAGAATGTATTCATAGAGGAGCCTTTAGTAAAAAAATTTAAGAATCAAAGTCAGTGATTTAAGAGTACCCTAAGTTTGTAGGGAGCGCTATATTAACCTAACAAGTTTGTTGCCTGCTGAATGTAATTCGTGCAGTTATAAGATGTAAATATCATCTCTAATTATTTATTGACTAATTTGTGATATGTTGAGCTTGTAATATGATTTGAATGTTGTTGTAATAAGTATTTTTGTGTAAAGGTTCAGAAAATATTGATAGATGACTATGATTATTGTGTGTCAGAAGAGTGACCAAGTGTATTTATTTTTCTTAATACTATACTGGATTGCTTTATTGAATTTATCAATTTCATTTATGACATACTGTATTTAATCAGGTAATTCTCAAAGTGTGCTTGTAGGAGCATACAATGATTGCTATACACTGACTAAGAATAATTCTACATGATGGTGACAATCTTGCATTATGAGGTTTATACATCACAGCCTTAGAATATTCAGTAAGCATTTTTTTAAGGGACAAGAATTATTTTTTCTGTACAAGCTTTTAAATTTGTGGGTTTTAAGATTATATTTAATTGTCAGAACAGTGCATACATGTCATACTTTTTATGCAGAGTCTGCCCAATAGACCTGTCTCTAAAACACTTCCTTTACATAAGTATTTGTTTATGTATTTTTTTAATTAATACTTTATACATATTTTTTAATTGTGCTGCATCTGCACTTTTGGCAAGACAGCTATTGAATGAATGATGTGAATGTATTTTCTTTTTTGGGTAACTTTATTATGGTGGGAAATGGGCAGTGTGGTTAAAAAAAAATTTTAAGCTAGATCAGTCCTAGTCTATTTTAGGTCTTTCTAAATTCAGTTAGCATTTTATTTTTTATAACACAACAGCTATCTCGTGCCAAGGCAGGGTGACCCAAAGAAGAACACACATTCACAAAGATTCATTTAATTGCCTTAACAGAAGTATGTTGACATCACACTCAGATATCCTCCGACTGCAACATTCCCAGCCCTCATTCAGAGTGCAGGTACTACTACCCTTCCTACCTCCAGGACTCAACTTCCGCTAACCAGTTACCCTGCTCACACTCCAACAGCACATCCATTAAAAGCCACTTGTCTCCACACACTCCTAACATGCTTACACAAGCCTGCTGGCTGCTCAAGCCCCTAAAACTCAAAGCCTCTTGTATCCTCCCTCCGACCATTCCTAGGACAACCCCTTTACCCACTACCTGCCACCAACCCTTATGGGTTTAGTGCTTAGTTATGATTATAATACCAATAATCTACCTGCCACTCCAGATATATACACCCTCTTTTGTCAACCTATTCCTGTTCATCCCGTCTTCATGCCCAAACCTCAGTCACCACCTCTCGGCTAATACTATTAACATCAGTTACATAACCATTGAATAACCATTTTCTCATGGTTATTCAATGGTGACTTTACATTCACCTCCCTGTGGTTTAGCGCTTCTTTTTGATTATAATAATAATAATTTACATTCACCTTGTTTGGTAAAACAATTGTTATTTAAAAGTCATGATTGCAAACTCTGCTTAAGAGGCACGATGTTTATATGCTGTAATGAATTCACATTCCTTTACTTTTTCTTACAAATTGTAAGAAAATCTTACGTTCTTTTATATGAGGATTTCACATTTCTGATGGGTTCGGCACTTGTTTTCAAATACTATATTGATAATAATTCACATTTATATTGACTTTTTATATAATCTGCTGATTTTGGCCCAAGATTCAAGTAATTACATTGGTTGCCTAAACTGGCTATCCAAGACGGGGCATAGATTGTTGTAGAAAGAATGGGATTATGGTGGAAAATTTTCAACTAAATGAGCTAAAGGTATGTTGAGAGTAATTTTGTGTTGTGAGATTGGCAAATAAGCAGAATGAGCTGAACAGTGACACGGTGGAAGCCAACTCAAAACGAGGGCTCAAAAATAGATATGATAGGTATGTCATCTCAAATGGAAATTAAGAGACAAGATCAAGAGCGGGAGTTTGCCCCTTGTAAACGGAAACAGGTAATCACAAACAAGTACAGTGGACCCCCGAGTTACAAACACCCCGGAAATCGTACAATTATGTAAGTATAATATTGTAAGTGCTTTTGTAAGTGTATTTTTGGGGGTCTGAAATGGACTAACCTACTTGACATTATTTCTTAAGGGAGTAAATTCGTTCGGTAATGGCACTTGAGCAGCATTCTGGAATGAATTTTGCTCGTTACTCGGGGGTCCACTGTACATTGATAGTGATTGAAGTTCAATATATTCGCACCATGTGTTGATTCCTGTGAGACTGACATACCTGTGACTGATATTGCCTCACAACCAGACTTGAAGGTCAGGCTTCATTGCTGATGGATTGGTCAATCAGGCTGTTGCTGCTAGCTACCCGCAGGCCTACAAGGACAGTCAGCCAAGAAATGTTACACTTGTTCTTATATTTTATGCAAGTTTGTAATGAGGGTTCACTTAATTTTCTTTCTCATAAATTATTTTCTAGCTGGGGGATTACTGTACTGTAACACAATTCTCATCACATCACTCATGTCTTTTTCATTTTTTTAAAACAAACCTTCAAACCTATAAAACTTCTTTTTTAAATGAAACTCACACTAACAATATTTAACTTAATGTGTACACTTATTTTTGCTTTCCTGTGTGTTTCTTTGTATTTCTTATTCTTGTAATATTTGTATTGAACACTGAGGTCTGGTCTGAGAGTGGGCTGTGTAGGTGATAGCTCAGTAACTGTTACCAGGTATTACTTGAGTGTTATCACAATATCAGCCGTGTAATGTTGAGGCAGGTGTACGGGAATGAATGTTTAAGAAACACGGGTTTGCATGTGCCTTGTGTTACTCTATATGTTGAGAAGTTACGTGAAATTCTCTGGTTAATTTATAACATTTGTCTTTTAGTTGATAGAAATGTGTTTAAGTTGATGACATGTTAAAAAGAGAACTACAGTAGTTGATGTAGAGGACGAGTCATTAAATAAACAGGTGATGTACGACCAATATTGGGTTAGTGCTTTTCTTGTGAGTATAATAATAATAATTAAACATGAAGGGATGTTTCATGTGGGATCACTTCATCATTCTGCCAGCCCATCTTCATATATTTTGTGTGCCTTCATTCCATTGTACATTTCATTTGTAAATATAATTAAAATTGTGAACATAACTTGTGTTTTCTTGTTGCCTTATACAATAGTGTTCAATAAAAAATATGCTCTATATAGTAATGGTAGTGGAGTGCAGGACACTGTAGGTGGAGGAGATGAATTTCATGGCTGTCATGTGAGTCTCGAGGAAGTAGGTTCTGAGATCAAGTGCTAAACTGTGGAAATATTAGTAAGTTTATATAGGTATACATAAGCACTATGATCATACACAGTATCGCGTAAATTATCCACCAGGATAACAGTCATTCAAAGTGACATAGTTCCATTGGGGTCCTTGTAATATCTTATTTAAAGCCAGTAATATGTAACTGCCAGCATTTTGAACAGTGGTGTTGGAGGTGGTGGTGTCACCTCAAATATGGTTCCCTGTAGATCATTGTAACATACCAAGCTGAGCAACAGAGAAGCAGACTTAAGGAGACACCTCTGCCATGAAGCCTCACTCACCGCCACCTCCAACAACATCACTCAAAATCCAGCAGTTATAACATTTCCACTTTTTAGTACGTATATCTTACAACATTACTTCCTTAAGATATAACCATAAGATAACCTCTCACCTTTGGTGTCCTACACCTCATTACCACTTCTACTATCTTAGCTACTGTATATAATAGCCTGTATTCTCCCATACTCTTCAAATATTTAAAGTGATTATAGTCCAAAGACCAAAACATCTTCAATAAAGGTAACCTAAGTGTAAGCATTGTTGTTTATACCCTCATAAGTTGTTGTTATTTACCACTCTCTTACTATGACTTCAGTGCTCCCTCCATGAATATAAAAATTCATAAAAAATACACTGCATAGCTTATTTGGCAAATAAAAAAAACCTCGAGGTTCCTTGATGCTGGTGAGAGGCTCTTGTTCTAGGGAAATGGATCTGTGCTCCAGTTCCCTGAATTATGCCTGAATACCTTCCATCCCCCCCCCCACAGGTGCTGTATAATCCTACGGCTTTAGCGCATCCCTATGATTGTAATAATGGCAACTGAAAAGGTTGTGCACCATAGAGCTGGGCTTGCAGCACTGGGCTGCTTTCTATTCTGGAGTGTTGCTGTATGACCCTTTTGGGTTTAGCAATTAGTTTTGATTACAATACATTCTGGAGTGCCAAGTATCTCAGTATAGACACAGCTTGACTCACATGATGGTCGCTGCTTGAAACACTGCATGAGTATGTTTTCTTAACACAATCCCAGCCCTCTGACCACCTACCAAGGAAACTTGGATACCTGCTGGAAGCTCCAGTCCTACTGAAAGCTCCAGTTCTGCTGGAAGCTCCAGTCCTACTGAAAGCTCCAGTTCTGCTGGAAGCTCTAGTCCTACTGAAAGCTCCAGTTCTGCTGGAAGCTCCAGTCCTACTGAAAGCTCCAGTTCTGCTGGAAGCTCTAGTCCTACTGAAAGCTCCAGTTCTGCTGGAAGCTCCAGTCCTACTGAAAGCTCCAGTTCTGCTGGAAGCTCCAGTCCTACTGAAAGCTCCAGTTCTGCTGGAAGCTCTAGTCCTACTGAAAGCTCCAGTTCTGCTGGAAGCTCCAGTCCTACTGAAAGCTCCAGTTCTGCTGGAAGCTCTAGTCCTACTGAAAGCTCCAGTTCTGCTGGAAGCTCCAGTCCTACTGAAAGCTCCAGTTCTGCTGGAAGCTCCAGTCCTACTGAAAGCTCCAGTTCTGCTGGAAGCTCCAGTCTTGCTGGAAGCTCCAGTTCTGCTGGAAGCTCTAGTCCTACTGAAAGCTCCAGTTCTGCTGGAAGCTCCAGTCCTACTGAAAGCTTCAGTTCTGCTGGAAGCTCCAGTCCTACTGAAAGCTCCAGTTCTGCTGGAAGCTCCAGTCTTGCTGGAAGCTCCAGTCCTGCAGGAAGTAAGTCCTGGATAAAATGCTATTGTATTAAAAGAACTCCAGTCCTCTATCCCCACAAGGGACATTCCATGACACCAGTGAGGTCACTGATGCAGGATGCCCGTATGTGACACCCTGTAATGACCTGTATGAAGGGGTTTTTACTGACCTCTCCTGCATGACCCTTGTCGATTTAGTGCTTTCTTTGATTATAATAATAATACTGACCTGTCCCCTTAAGGGAAGTTCCTTGACGCTTGTGAGGGGCTCTTGATCTAGGGAACTGGATCTGTGCTCCAGTTCCCTGAATTAAGCCTGAATACCTTCCATCCCCCCACATGCGCTGTATAATCCTACGGGTTTAGCGCTCCCCCATTATTATAATAATTTTACTGACCTGTATGAAGGGGTGTTTACTGACCTGTATGAAGGGGTCTTGGGGTCTTTATTGACCTGTATGAAGGGGTGTTTACTGACCTGTATGAAGGGGTCTTGGGGTCTTTATTGACCTGTATGAAGGGGTGTTTACTGACCTGTATGAAGGGGTGTTTACTGACCTGTATGAAGGGGTGTTTACTGACCTGTATGAAGGGGTCTTGGGGTCTTTATTGACCTGTATGAAGGGTCTTTATTGACCTGTATGAAGGGTCTTTATTGACCTGTATGAAGGGTCTTTATTGACCTATAAGGTTTTGCGAAGGGTCTTTATTGACCTGTATGAAGGGGTCTTTATTGACCTGTATGAAGGGGTCTTTATTGACCTGTATGAAGGGGTCTTTATTGACCTGTATGAAGGGGTCTTTATTGACCTGTATGAAGGGGTCTTTATTGACCTGTATGAAGGGGTCTTTATTGACCTGTATGAAGGGGTCTTTATTGACCTGTATGAAGGGTCTTTATTGACCTGTATGAAGGGGTCTTTATTGACCTGTATGAAGGGGTCTTTATTGACCTGTATGAAGGGGTCTTTATTGACCTGTATGAAGGGGTATTTATTGACCTGTATGATAAACTTCAGAGAGAGAGGGAGACCTCAACAGACTGCAGATGTGGTCAAACAAGTTTCTGTTCAAGTTCAACCACAAGCAAATGCAAGGTCATGCGAACTGGATAATGTGAGGTCAAGCCACAGTACAACATGGATAGAGAAAAACTGCAAATATCTGAGAGTGAATAAGACCTGGGGGTGAACATAACACCAAGCATATCACCAGAAATACACATGAACCATATAACGTCAGCAGCACACGTAGGATTAGCACACCTCGGTACAGCCTTCAGGGACTTAATAAAGACGTCCTCAGAATCATATACACGACATAAGACAGTCACCGAGTACACTGCCCCAGCATGGAGCCCACGGTTCCCCGAATATCTTCCAACCCTCCCCCCCCACGGGTTTAGTGCTCATCCATGGCTATAATAATTTACGACCCTGGAGGAGAGGACAAGATTAGACATGATTACAATATACAAAATATTAATAGGACAGATAGGGACAGACTATTTGTTAATAATAATAATAATAATAATAATAATAATAATAATAATAATAATAATAATATTATTATTATTATTATTATTATTATTATTATTATTATTATTATTATTATTAATATTATTGTTATTGTTATTGTTATTATTAAATATTTATGTTACCGTGAAGGGGATTTCAACGCTTGATAAAGTAATTATCTTGGATCAGACTTACTGCTACAAGCCTCAGTGTAGCAGCAGGGAGGCGGGCAAGGTAAAGGGCTCTTGATCCTAGGAAGTGGAGCTCTCCTTCCCTGTGGATCACGCAAATTATCACAATTCTTAAACCAAAACTTGCTTTCTATACTGCATTTTAAAGTGTGAGACCTTTTGTAATATATCGCTTCTCTTTGAATAATAATAATAATAATAATAATAATAATAATAATAATAGTAATAATAATAATAATAAGGAAATGTGTTTTATTAGTGATTTAAATGTGTGTTGTCGTGTGTTTCCCGGCCAGGAGCCGAGGCTCGACCCCCCACAGCCACAGGTAGGTGAGTACCTGGGGCCCAGGAGCTACGTCTCAACCGCATTAACCCAGAATGTAAGGAATGGTTTCACATGCCCCCCCAGGCAGCCAGGGCTGACACCACCACCTCAACTTCCACTCCGTGATATACTCAACTCGTACCTATTTTTCGACTTTGTGGAGATAGGGGGACGAGCCAGCGTTGTATTTATACCAAGACTTTGTTGTATTGAGGAAGAAAATGTATTTGTTAGGTAATGGAAGGTAGTTTTAGTGAGTATAGGGTTGGTAAGAGTGGAGTGAGGAGGTCAGCGGAGTATACATGGTGGAGTAACTCCATACATAACGGTACTGCAAGTAGCATTCTCAAGATGAATGAAAACTGAGCTCTCTGAGAATACCGGCACGCGTACTACCCTTCTAAGCTTCGTGTACTTGCAGAAGATTGTTATAAGGCAGTTAGAAGGTGGGTGGAGGTGGGGCGAGCACAGGTAACCACAGGAGAGAGAGACGTAGCAAGTATGTAGGGAGCGACACCAGCCATTGTCTCCTCACACACTCAGAGGGTCGAGTCAACTCTTCTCTCCACCTCAAACTCAACCTCCCTGAGGTTACAACCTCATTTCTGGCCTCTTACCTCCAACGTGAACATATCTCGTATATACAGAGCTTAGAAACAAGGCTATATATTCCAGGATAATACAGTGTATAGCGGAAAATACCGTGTGAAGTGTCTGATAAAGCTGCCTGGTATCCTTACTGACTGACCTTTACAATTCTCCCAAGACTTCTTGTGAGAAAATATTTCCCACTGGGAGATTCCACATGCCCCGTGTTGAGGAATTCAGTGCGAAAGAGTATTTATGTATGAAAAGATACATAAATGCATTTAAGGGGACGTTTTAAAGCAGCAAAACAAGAGTGAAGTGTGTGTGTAAATTTTATCCTGCTTCCCATCGGGGACCAGTTTGTCAAGGTCATATCTGCCACCTTCTCTCACTCATATATTCCTATATTTTACAGGTTATTCTACTCCGTGTGTTAACGAGTGTAATATGATCGTGTGCCAGACAGTTAAACCTAACATATAACTTTGTAACAGTAACAGAAGAAGAGGATAATATAGGTAAACACGACAGCCACAGAATCTTGTTGGGTTATTTCTGAAGCTAGAAAGAGGAAGTCACCAGAAATGAAGAAGATGGAGAAGAATATGGAATATGCTGATCAGTCACACATCTATACTACTAGTTACATCAGGAACTCCAAGGCGATAGGTGTTCTGTGGGGAGTGTTTACCATCTGTTTTGCTATCATCAACATTGTGGTGTTTATCCAGCCACAGTGGATAGGTGACACACAGGACTCCAAGGGCACAGGTATGAACACTTGTTCTTGTTCTTCACTGTTATGTGTGTTCTCTCCCTTTCAAGCACCGTACTTACCAAGGACCCCAATGGAAGTAAGTCACTTTGACTTTTCTGAGTTATCCTGGTGGGATAACTAGGTATAATAACTGTACTTATATGTACTTGTGCCTAACTAAACTTAGTCCTTAATGACGGTGACATCCTAACTGATGGAACTGTGGGTGGCATCCTGGGGGTTAGGATTAAAATATCCCAGTGATAATAAGCCAGTCTGGTGACTGACGGTGGTTTTATTGGGTTACCACCTGGGTTACTAACCCACCAGGTTATTAATCCAAATGAATTCTTCTATTTCTTCTTCCTCTCCTTCAGGGGTTGTATAACTCCTACGGATTTACCGCTCCCCATCCCGTCACGCTCAGACTTCGAATCTGTGTGTTTTCCATTGTGAAACGAAAACGCAAACGCCATTATTATTATTATTATTATTATTATTATTATTATTATTATTATTATTATTATTATTATTATTATTATTATTATTATCAAAGTAACTTGATCCAAGAAGATGGAGCCACCCTCCCCTTCCTCGGATTGAACCTGATTACGTCTCATTCCCCAGTTTTATCACTTTCCATCAATGTAATTGTTTTACCAAAAACGAGAGAGAGAGAGAGAGAGAGAGAGAGAGAGAGAGAGAGAGAGAGAGAGAGAGAGAGAGAGAGACCAAGCGATATAATACAATATTGAAATATATTGTTTTTAAATATGTAAGCGTCTTCCACACACACACAGTCCTGCGGGGCCAGGAGCTGTGAATCGACCCCAGCAATAACAAATAGGTGAGTACACACACACATGTGCGTGGTTCATGTGACTTTCTCTGCTGAAACGCCACATAGACCAGCTTTCTTATTTCCATACACTGACACACACACACACACACACACACACACAAAACATCTGGTGTATGGACTCGATGTTGAATACGATGGTCGAGAAATGAATAAATGAATACAGTGAGTGAATACATGGAAGGGATGGGTAAGTGAATACATGGAAGGGATGGGTAAGTGAATACATGTGAGTGTGAGTGTGTGTGTGTGTGTGTGTGTGTGTGTGTGTGTGTGTGTGTGTGTGTGTGTGGTGAGAGACATCATGTAGCATATAAACACTTCCTGAGATAACACATAACATGTGTCGCAAGGGAACTGCTCTAGTGATGATATTGTTACTGATTAATTGATTACTGTGTGGAGACCTGTGTGGAGACCTGTGTGGAGACCTGACCTGGGACCTGAGAAGGGACCTGTGTAGGTACCTGTGTGGAGACCTGTGTGGAGACCTGTGTGGAGACCTGTGTGGGGACCTGACCTGGGACCTGAGAAGGGACCTGTGTAGGTACCTGTATGGAGACCTGTGTGGAGACCTGTGTGGAGACCGGTGTGGAGACTCGTGTGGAGACCTGTGCTGGAACCTGAGCTGGCACGGGACCTGTGACAAAGAGGACTCTTGATATACACTTTCAGCTACCTATCACTCACCTACACTACCATTATCCTGTCCCAGTACCATAACCTACCATACCTAGACTAACTCTCGTATAGATAGACTGCATATCTATGCTGTAATTCATAACAATCACACAGGATACACAATAGATCATTATGTATATAAGCGTTAGCAGTTATGGACCCTCATACTGGATAGAAGTTGTCCCTTAAAATCCTGAAGATCTATCTCCCTTCCAGGGAGGAACAGGATTCTCCCTTCCTTCTGCCTAGGATACGCCCACGAAATTCTCCAACCCGAAAAAAATTGAGAGCGATAAATTAACCACTAGAGGAGAAATCTGAGCCAAGTTTCCCACATAACTGGACAGTATTGACTTCAAGGTGAACACAGTGTGTTATTGTCACCTTGTGTAATGTAATTAGAACTTGGGAGGCAAGTGCGTGTGCTTATTACTGCGATAATGAGAAGAACTGGGATGATTGTGCGGGAATTGTGGGTAAGGAGTTTAAACTCAGGGTCACCTGAGGTCAAAGTTTAAATGTGACTTCCCTCCCGTGGGTCAGAGGTCACCCACACCTGCCCATGCTGTTAAAGATTATATATAATGCTCTTTTGTGGGTACACCAGCGAACTGCCCCACAGTGTACTTCCCACAGTGTACTGCACACAGTGTACTTCCCACAGTGTACTTCCCACAGTGTACTTCCCACAATGTACTGCCCACAGTGTACTGCCCACAGTGTACTGCCCACAGTGTACTGCCCACAGTGTACTGCCCACAGTGTTGCAGAACAAGTTTCTATTGGGACGATGTTTCACTCTATGTAGTTTTATCAGATCACAACTTGATAAAGCTCTACAGAGTGAAACATCAACTCAATAAAGCTCTACAGAGTGAAACATCAACTCAATAAAGCTCTACAGAGTGAAACATCAACTCAATAAAGCTCTACAGAGTGAAACATCAACTCAATAAAGCTCTACAGAGTGAAACATCAACTCAATAAAGCTCTACAGAGTGAAACATCAACTCAATAAAGCTCCACAGAGTGAAACATCAACTCAATAAAGCTCTACAGAGTGAAACATCAACTCAATGAAGCTCTACAGAGCGAAACATCAACTCAATAAAGCTCTACAGAGTGAAACATCAACTCAATAAAGCTCTACAGAGTGAAACATCAACTCAATAAAGCTCTACAGAGTGAAACATCAACTCAATAAAGCTCTACAGAGTTAAACATCAACTCAATAAAGCTCTACAGAGTGAAACATCAACTCAATAAAGCTCTACACAGAGCGGATAGGGCCAGCTGGGAACACGAGGGGAAGCTAGAGCCAGCTGCCAGGGGTCACTGCTCCCTCAAACTGGTGCCAGACTAGGCCTCCTGGTTGCTGGACTGATCACTCAGACTGTTAGTGTTTGCCGCAAGCAATTCAGAGTATGCACCACAGCCTGGCTGATCAGCAACTGACTTGGGGGAACTTATCCGATTCCCCCTTGAAGACAAGCTCCTGATGTGTTTATTGCAACACGAAAGGCCTAGAGCTATCATTCAACTCCCCCCGTGGTTATTTTGCATCCTATATCGCTTGTCCGCTATTATTACATAGTAACATCTGTGTAAATTACCCACCTTGGATAACCCCAAAAAGTCAGAGTGACTTATTTACATTGGGGTCCATTGTTAGAAAGGTAAATAAGCAGACAGTCCTCTTGCAAGTATTTTGAGAGCACTCACCCCATGGTCGCACTTGTCAAAGGTTTGACAAATCTGTAAAAAACTTGTATTTGTGGTCACAGTGGTGCCCATCCGAACCTAGATGGCTGAATCTTATTGTAGCCAGCTGGCCCAGTGGCTAGCGCGTCGGTCTGGAGTTTTATGACTGGCCGCGGGTTCTATTCCCACCCGTGGTATGCTTTGTTTTATTAAAGTCAACGTATGTTATATCTGCAACATGCTCTGATACCCAGGAACCAACACACGACTCACGTCATTGAGTTCAAGCCGATCAAATTTAGATTTAGAAGGGATTTACGAAAGCAGTGATTTGGCAATAGAGTTGTAGATGAGTGGAACAAACTCCCGAGTACCGTCACTCAGGCTAGAACTTTGGGTAGTTTTAAAAATGTTAGGCAGGTACACGAGTGGGTGTGAGGTGGACCTACGTAGCATGGGACATTAGGACCTGCCTAGCATGACCCAGTAGAACCTGTCTAGCATGACCCAGTAGAACCTGCCTAGCATGAACCAGTAGAACCTGCCTAGCATGACCCAGTAGAACCTGCCTAGCATGACCCAGTAGAACCTGTCTAGCATGACCCAGTAGAACCTGCCTAGCATGACCCAGTAGAACCTGCCTAGCATGACCCAGTAGAACCTGCCTAGCATGACCCAGTAGAACCTGTCTAGCATGACCCAGTAGAACCTGCCTAGCATGACCCAGTAGAACCTGCCTAGCATGACCCAGTAGAACCTGCCTAGCATGACCCAGTAGAACCTGCCTAGCATGACCCAGTAGAACCTGCCTAGCATGACCCAGTAGAACCTGCCTAGCATGACCCAGTAGAACCTGCCTAGCATGACCCAGTAGAACCTGCCTAGCATGACCCAGTAGAACCTGTCTAGCATGACCCAGTAGAACCTGTCTAGCATGACCCAGTAGAACCTGCCTAGCATGACCCAGTAGAACCTGCCTAGCATGACCCAGTAGAACCTGCCTAGCATGACCCAGTAGAACCTGCTTAGCATGACCCAGTAGAACCTGCCTAGCATGACCCAGTAGAACCTGCCTAGCTTGACCCAGTAGAACCTGCCCAGCATGACCCAGTAGAACCTGCCCAGCATGACCCAGTAGAACCTGCCTAGCATGACCCAGTAGAACCTGCCTAGCATGACCCAGTAGAACCTGCCTAGCATGACCCAGTAGAACCTGCCTAGCATGACCCAGTAGAACCTGCCTAGCTTGACCCAGTAGAACCTGCCTAGCATGACCCAGTAGAACCTGCCTAGCATGACCCAGTAGAACCTGCCTAGCATGACCCAGTAGAACCTGCCTAGCATGACCAGTAGAACCTGCCTAGCTTGACCCAGTAGAACCTGCCTAGCATGACCCAGTACAACCTGCCTAGCATGACCCAGTAGAACCTGCCTAGCTTGACCCAGTAGAACCTGCCTAGCTTGACCCAGTAGAACCTGCCTAGCATGACCCAGTAGAACCTGCCTAGCTTGACCCAGTAGAACCTGCCTAGCTTGACCCAGTAGAACCTGCCTAGCATGACCCAGTAGAACCTGCCTAGCATGACCCAGTAGAACCTGCCTAGCTTGACCCAGTAGAACCTGACTAGCTTGACCCAGTAGAACCTGCCTAGCTTGACCCAGTAGAACCTGCCTAGCATGACCCAGTAGAACCTGCCTAGATTGACCCAGTAGAACCTGCCTAGCATGACCCAGTAGAACCTGCCTAGCATGACCCAGTAGAACCTGCCTAGCATGACCCAGTAGAACCTGCCTAGCATGACCCAGTAGAACCTGCCTAGCATGACCCAGTAGAACCTGCCTAGCTTGACCCAGTAGAACCTGCCTAGCTTGACCCAGTAGAACCTGCCTAGCTTGACCCAGTAGAACCTGCCTAGCTTGACCCAGTAGAACCTGCCTAGCATGACCCAGTAGAACCTGCCTAGCTTGACCCAGTAGAACCTGCCTAGCATGACCCAGTAGAACCTGCCTAGCTTGACCCAGTAGAACCTGCCTAGCATGACCCAGTAGAACCTGCCTAGCTTGACCCAGTAGAACCTGCCTAGCTTGACCCAGTAGAACCTGCCTAGCTTGACCCAGTAGAACCTGCCTAGATTGACCCAGTAGAACCTGCCTAGCATGACCCAGTAGAACCTGCCAGCTTGACCCAGTAGAACCTGCCTAGCATGACCCAGTAGAACCTGCCTAGCTTGACCCAGTAGAACCTGCCTAGCTTGACCCAGTAGAACCTGCCTAGCATGACCCAGTAGAACCTGCCTAGCATGACCCAGTAGAACCTGCCTAGCATGACCCAGTAGAACCTGCCTAGCATGACCCAGTAGAACCTGCCAAGCTTGACCCAGTAGAACCTGCCTAGCATGACCCAGTAGAACCTGCCTAGCTTGACCCAGTAGAACCTGCCTAGCATGACCCAGTAGAACCTGCCTAGCATGACCCAGTAGAACCTGCCTAGCTTGACCCAGTAGAACCTGCCTAGCTTGACCCAGTAGAACCTGCCTAGATTGACCCAGTAGAACCTGCCTAGCTTGACCCAGTAGAACCTGCCTAGATTGACCCAGTAGAACCTGCCTAGCATGATCCAGTAGAACCTGCCTAGATTGACCCAGTAGAACCTGCCTAGCTTGACCCAGTAGAACCTGCCTAGCTTGACCCAGTAGAACCTGCCTAGCTTGACCCAGTAGAACTTGCATAGCTTGACCCAGTAGAACCTGCCTAGATTGACCCAGTAGAACCTGCCTAGCTTGACCCAGTAGAACCTGCCTAGATTGACCCAGTAGAACCTGCCTAGATTGACCCAGTAGAACCTGCCTAGCTTGACCCAGTAGAACCTGCCTAGCTTGACCCAGTAGAACCTGCCTAGCTTGACCCAGTAGAACCTGCCTAGCTTGACCCAGTAGAACCTGCCTAGCTTGACCCAGTAGAACCTGCCTAGATTGACCCAGTAGAACCTGCCTAGCTTGACCCAGTAGAACCTGCCTAGATTG
This sequence comes from Cherax destructor, assembly GCA_009830355.1. Taxonomy (NCBI): domain Eukaryota; kingdom Metazoa; phylum Arthropoda; class Malacostraca; order Decapoda; family Parastacidae; genus Cherax; species Cherax destructor. Next base: position 24,960 of record WNWK01008093.1, read on the forward strand.
ATCCAGTAGAACCTGCCTAGATTGACCTAGTAGAACCTGCC
>WNWK01008093.1:28735-31235 GCA_009830355.1 Cherax destructor
CCTCCCTCTGACCCAAAAACCTCCGCTTTGACCCAGTAAAACCGCCGCTTGACCCAAGAAGTTGCCCAGGCCTGCCTCATCCCCAGAAATTAAAAGGCCCCAAAACTTGCCTGCTTCCCCGGAAAACCCCCAAAATGCCCGGGGAAACCTGTGTTTGACCCAAAACCCTGTGCATCCCCGTAAACCTGCCACATTGGGCCCGTGGCCTGCCTGGCTACCCAGTGGCCGTGGCGCCCTGAACCTCCACCGGCCCCTTTTTCCCGGATTAAAAAAACTGTGCCGTGGCGGGTTCGGGACCCCCAACCTGTGGTACGGTGCTGCTGGACCCAAAACGGGGCCTGGCTTGCGGACTCTAGCAGTGGACTGGCTTGCTGACCCCCAACCTGTGGTCACTCTTCGGAAAAAAAAAACCCTGTGGTCCGGGGGTGTGTCGGGACTCACACTGTGGTCACGGGGGCGGGTTCCGGACTCCACCAACACTGTGGTCACGGGGCGTGTTGGATCTACACTGTGGTCCGGTGGCTGTGTCGGGAACCCCAAAAATTGGTCACGGTGACTGTGTCTGGACCCCACCAACACTGTGGTCCGGTGACGTGTCGGGACTCACTTGTGGTCACGGTGGGTGTCGGACTCCGCCAACTCTGGGTCAGGGGGCTGTTCGGACTTAGCATTGTGGTCACGGTGACTGTGTTGGACTCCCCCAAACACGTGGTCACGGTGGCTGTTTGGACTCTAGCATTGGGGTCCGGTGGCGTGTTGGACTCCGCCAACTCTGTGGTCGGGGGACTTTTCGGGACCCCCAACACTGTGGTCACGGTGACTGTGTCTGGACTCAGCACTGTGGTCGGGGGACGGCGGACTCTGGCCTGTGGTCACGGTGACTGTGTCTGGACTCAGACTGTGGTCACGGTGACTGTTTACCTCACTGTGGTCACGGTGGCTGTGTCTGGACTCCACCAACACTGGGTCACGGTGACTGTGTCTGGACCCCCCAAACCTGTGGTCACGGTGACTTTTCTGGACTCCACCAACACTGTGGTCACGGTGGCTGTGTCTGGACTCCACCAACACTGTGGTCACGGTGACTGTGTCGGGACCCGCCAACACTGTGGTCACGGTGACTGTGTCTGGACTCTAGCACTGTGGTCACGGTGACTGTGTCTGGACTCCCCAACACTGTGGTCACGGTGACTGTGTCTGGACTCTAGCACTGTGGTCACGGTGACTGTGTCTGGACTCTAGCACTGTGGTCACGGTGGCTGTGTCTGGACTCCACCAACACTGTGGTCACGGTGACTGTGTCTGGACTCCGCCAACACTGTGGTCACGGTGGCTGTGTCTGGACTCCACCAACACTGTGGTCACGGTGGCTGTGTCTGGACTCCACCAACACTGTGGTCACGGTGACTGTGTCTGGACTCCGCCAACACTGTGGTCACGGTGACTGTGTCTGGACTCTAGCACTGTGGTCACTGTGACTGCTGTTCTGGACTCTAGCACTGTGGTCACGGTAGTGAAACAGGAAGCTGAGGGTGGGAAATGCTTCCACACATTCAACCAGAAATGAAATTTCAGATTCCAAAGGTATGTGTTTGTTTGTGTGTGTGTGTGTGTGTGTGTGTGTGTGTGTTTGTGTGTGTGTGTGTGTGTATGTATGTGTGTGTGTGTGTGTACTCACCTAATTGTACTCACCTAATTGTGGTTGCAGGGGTCGAGACTCAGCTCCTGGCCCCCCCTCTTCGCTGTCTGCTACTGGGTCTCTGCTCTCCCTGCTCCATGAGCTTTATCATACCTTGTCTTAAAACTATGTATGGTTCCTGCCTCCACTATATCTTTCGCTAGTCCATTCCACTTCCTGACTACTCTGTGGCTGAAGAAATGTTTCCTGACATCCCTTTGACTCATCTGAGTCTTCAGCTTCCAGTTGTGTCCCCTTGTTTCTGTTTCCTCTCTGAAACAACCTGTCACTATCTACCTTGTCAATTCCCGCAGTATTTTGTATGTCGTTATCATGTCTCCTCTGACCCTTCTTTCCTCCAGTGTTGTTAGTCCTATTTCCCTCAACCTTTCTTCATAAGACAGACCCCTGAGTTGTGGAACTAACCTTGTCGCAAACCTTTGCACTTTCTCTAGTTTCCTTACGTGCTTGACCAGGTGTGGGTTCCAGACTGGTGCTGCATATTCTAGTATGGGCCTGACGTACACGGTATACAGTGTCTTGAACGACTCCTTGTTAAGGTAACGGAAAGCTAATCTAAGGTTTGCCAGACGCCCATATGCTGCCGCAGTTATCTGGTTGATGTGTGCCTCCGGAGACGTGCTAGGCGTTATACTCACTCCAAGGTCTTTCTCCTTTGCCGAGGTTTGTAGCCTTTGTCCGCCTAGCTTGTACTCTGTCAGCGGTCTTCTTTGCCCTTCTCCGATCCTAATGACTTTGCATTTGGAGGGATTGAATTCGAGAAGCCAACTGCTAGACCAGATGTCGAGCTTGTCCAGGTCT
>WNWK01008093.1:36235-76235 GCA_009830355.1 Cherax destructor
AGATACGGGTAGATAAGTGAATGATATAGTGCAAGGAGAGCTGATTGAGGTACATAATAGCGTATCTTTGATAATATGCCTACTGTCTTCGAGATTTTCTTGGAAATTTGTTGTATATGTGTTTGGAATTTAAGGCTACTGTCAAGGTGGATTCCTAGGAATTTTCCCTCTGTGAGTCTTGTGATGGGTGTACCATTAAGTGTTATGTTAAGTGGAACATTTGTGGCTTTGCTTCCAAACTGTATGAAGTAGGTCTTGTCAGTATTGAGAGTAAGCTTGTTAGTCGTCATCCATGTTGATATTTTCTGTAATTCGGCATTAACAGTGTTGGCCAGTATAACTGGATTTGGGTGAGAGAAGACATATGTTGTGTCATCTGCAAATAAAATGGGTTTGAGTAGTTGTGATGCATTCGGTAGGTCATTTATGTAAATGAGGAATAGGAGTGGCCCCAGGACACTTCCTTGAGGACTCCGACTGTAATTGGTTGTGTGGAAGAGTTCGCTCCATTTGTGTACACGTATTGGCTTCTGTTGGTGAGGTATGATTTTAGGTAGTTGAGTGGGTGCCCCCTTATACCATAGTGTGCTAATTTTGTGAGCAGTAAATCATGGTCGACTGTATCAAAAGCTTTGCGGAGATCAATGAAGATTCCCAGTGGGACTTCTTTTTTCTCAAGTGCTGTATATATTAACTCCAACATGTGCGTAATAGCATCGTTTGTGCTCTTGTTTGTCCTGAATCCAAATTGACAGGGGTTGAGTACATTGTGTGAGACGAGGTAGGAATAGATTTGTCTATGAATTAATTTTTCGAAGATTTTAGAAAGCAATGGTAAATTAGAAATTGGTCTATAATTATTCAGGTCTGTTTGATCACCTCCTTTGTGGATCGGGGTGAATCAAGCACTGCTGGGTTTATTAACACTGTGACAAGCACTGCTGGGTTTATTAACACTGTGACAAGCACTACTGGGTTTATTAACACTGTATCAAACACTGCTGGGTTTATTATCACTGTAACAAGTTTACAGCACCTAACAGCACCTAGCAGTAAATAGCACCTAGCAGTAAACAACACCTAACAGCACCTAGCACCTAACAACACCTAGCAGTAAACAGCACCTAACTGCACCTAGCAGTAAACAGCACCTAACAGCACCTAGCACCTAACAACACCTAGCAGTAAACAGCACCTAACTGCACCTAGCAGTAAACAGCACCTAACAGCACCTAGCACCTAACAGCACCTAGCAGTAAACAGCACCTAACTGCTGCAGCAATGCGCCTCTGGCAAACCTGAGAACAGCGTTTCAACGTGTAAGTAACAAGTCATTGACGACACTGTACGTCAGACTCATACTGGAGTACGCAGCACCAGTGTGGAACCCACACCTGGTCAAGCACCTCAAGAAATTAGAGAAAGTGGAAAGGTTTGCAACAAGATTAGTCCCGGAGCTAAGGGGTATGTCCTACGAGGAGAAGTTAAGGGAACTCAACCTGACGACACTGGAGGACAGGAGAGATAGAGGGAAAGTGATAATGACGTACAAAATACTGAGAGGAATTCATAGGGTGAATAATGTCAGACTGTTTGAGAGATGGGTAAGAGGAACACCAGGCTACAGCTGGAAGTTGAAAACTTAGATGAATCATAGGGATGTTAGGAAGTATTTCTTCAGCCTTAGAGTTGTCAGGAAGTGGAACAATCCGGAGAGTGAAGTGACAAAGTCAAGACACATACATAGCTTTAAGAAGAGGTACGTCCAAGGCTCTCAAAACCAGGAAAGAGTGAACCTAGTAGCAACCAGCGAAAAAGCGGGGCCAAGAGCTGTGAATCGACCCCTACAACCACATATAGGTGAGAACATACGTAATAATTAGTCAAACAGAAGATCAACTGAGAAACCCAGTGAAAATAAGCCACACTACTTAGGTTTCCTGAGCTCTCCTGGCTTACTTTAATACCGTGGGTTAATCCTGCACGGTTGATAAGCCAGTAACGTTCACTCAACCCTCAACATACGCTCACCTTCAACTGAACTTTCTCTTACGTTCATAGAATGATCAAAGCATTCCATTGTCTTGGAACTTCTTAAAACTCTCAAACGCATTCATTTATTTCTGTGAGTTTACCTGTGATGGAACATTCACCTGTGATGGAACATTCACCTGTGATGGAACATTCACCTGTGATGGAACATTCACCTGTGATGGAACATTCACCTGTAATGGAACATTCACCTGTGATGGAACATTCACCTGTAATGGAACATTCACCTGTGATGGAACATTCACCTGTGATGGAACATTCACCTGTGATGGAACATTCACCTGTGATGGAACATTCACCTGTGATGGAACATTCACCTGTGATGGAACATTCACCTGTGATGGAACATTCACCTGTGATGGAACATTCACCTGTGATGGAACATTCACCTGTGATGGAACATTCACCTGTGATGGAACATTCACCTGTGATGGAACATTCACCTGTGATGGAACATTCACCTGTGATGGAACATTCACCTGTGATGGAACATTCACCTGTGATGGAACATTCACCTGTGATGGAACATTCACCTGTGATGGAACATTCACCTGTGATGGAACATTCACCTGTAATGGAATGTTGTGGTCAGTGGAGCTGTCACTCTGACCTACACTGCCGCCGTTCACAACACAGTTTCACGAGTAGGTACGACACAGTCTGGAATGACAGGAATGCAGGTACCAGTATAATAATAATAATAATAATAATAATAATAATAATAATCACTGGCTCAGGTTTAATATTAGCCAGATTATTATTAGTATTATCATCATCAGTGGTGAAGGGTCATTGCAACACCGTCCTGTTCTTGCAATCGTTGCAGTTATGGTCTTAGTTGCACTTAGCAATTTGGTGTAGTTGTCTTATCATTTCTCGTATTTGTAGCTATGTGACCCATTTGTGTTTAGCGCTTTCACGTGACTATCATTAAAATGATGGTGATGATGATGATAATAATAATAATAATAATAATAATAATAATAATAATAATAATAATAGAGTCAGATGAGTCTTGGGAAGTTGAACGATATGTCTATTTCTCGCCGGAAACCTCCTGACCTGAGGATTCCATTGTTCCTTTGTCGTGATTCACCTGGTTTTACTCATTGTGTACTCACCTAGTTGTACTCACCTAGTTGTACTCACCTAGTACTCACTTAGTTGTACTCACCTAGTTGTACTCACCTAGTACTCACCTAGTTGTACTCACCTAGCGGTGCTCGCAGGGGCTCGAGGTTCCAGGTGCTTCCTGTGTCCACTTCAGCGCCTTACCTGTTATTCCTTCATTTTCTGTCATGTGTATAAAGTCTCCAGAGTAGTGCTGTGTCAAACACCTTCTTATAGACCACTAAGATGCTGTGCTGCTGTGTCAAACACCTTCTTATAGACCACTAAGATGCTGTGCTGCTGTGTCAAACATCTTCTTATAGACCACTAAGATGCTGTGCTGCTGTGTCAAACACCTTCTTATAGACCACTAAGATGCTGTGCTGCTGTGTCAAACACCTTCTTATAGACCACTAAGATGCTGTGCTGCTGTGTCAAACATCTTCTTATAGACCACTAAGATGCTGTGCTGCTGTGTCAAACATCTTATAGACCACTAAGATGCTGTGCTGCTGTGTCAAACACCTTCTTATAGACCACTAAGATGCTGTGCTGCTGTGTCAAACATCTTCTTATAGACCACTAAGATGCTGTGCTGCTGTGTCAAACACCTTCTTATAGACCACTAAGATGCTGTGCTGCTGTGTCAAACATCTTCTTATAGACCACTAAGATGCTGTGCTGCTGTGTCAAACATCTTATAGACCACTAAGATGCTGTGCTGCTGTGTCAATCACCTTCTTATAGACCACTAAGATGCTGTGCTGCTGTGTCAAACACCTTCTTATAGACCACTAAGATGCTGTGCTGCTGTGTCAAAGACCTTATAGACCACTAAGATGCTGTGCTGCTGTGTCAAACACCTTCTTATAGACCACTAAGATGCTGTGCTGCTGTGTCAAACACCTTCTTATAGACCACTAAGATGCTGTGCTGCTGTGTCAAACTCCTTCTTATAGACCACTAAGATGCTGTGCTGCTGTGTCAAAGACCTTATAGACCACTAAGATGCTGTGCTGCTGTGTCAAACACCTTCTTATAGACCACTAAGATGCTGTGCTGCTGTGTCAAAGACCTTATAGACCACTAAGATGCTGTGCTGCTGTGTCAAAGACCTTATAGACCACTAAGATGCTGTGCTGCTGTGTCAAAGGCCTTATAGACCACTAAGATGCTGTGCTGCTGTGTCAAACACCTTCTTATAGACCACTAAGAACACTCTTGGCATGTCTGAGTCAGTGTCCTTTCACTGTGCTTCGCCCTGAGCATAAGAATAACAATAATAATAACAACGATGTTTTCCAGGATACTTCGGCTTGTGGATGCGCTGTACCGTGGGTCCGGCTGGAGGGCCACCTGACTGTCAGGGTAAACTTGACGACTTTGCAAGTTTGCTGAACACACCGTCCAAAGCTGCCACCATCCTCGTAGGTCTGTCTGTGGTGCTCACTCTCCTCTGCGTGTGCACTATGCTGCTCTTCTTCTTCTTCCACTCCTCCACCGTCTTCCACATGGCTGGCTCCATGCAGCTCCTCTCAAGTAAGTTGTCTGCTCTCAATGTGTGGGGTTGTGAGTGCAATTAGAGTAGGTTGGTGGACAGTAACTGTCCAGGGAGGTACTTCCTTCCTTTTGTATAAGTGTGAAAACGCACCAGGTAGTAAATTAGTACTTCCGGAGGTACTTCCCTTTTCTCGTATACAAGTGAGTATCTCAGTTGGGGTCGAAAATAAGCAGTCTCAGTTTAGACTGCCGTCTACATGTCTATATAATAGACATCAGTGAAACCCAGTACAACGGAGCAGTGGAGGTAGTAAGAGGCGTGGATGATCAAGTAAGAATCTGGGTGTGTGTTCACTGAGTGACCTTCTGCTGAGACCGTTGCTGCTGCTGCTGCTGCTGCTGCTGCTGCTGCTGCTGCTGCTCCTGCTGCTGATGTTGTTGTTGCTGCTGATGGTGGCATTGCTACTGTTGATGTTGTTGTTGGTAGGTTTTTTGTCAACTGCATTTTTCTTTTTCAAAATTCATTTCTCAGAGCAGCAAGGGAGCTCTGGTGGTCTGGTGGCTAAAGCTCTCGCTTCACACGGAGAGGGCCTGGGTTCGATTCCCAGCCAGGGCAGAAACATTGGGCGTGTTTATTTACACCTGTTGTCTATGTTCCCCATCAGTAAAATAGGTACCTGGGTGTTAGTCGACTGGTGTGAGTCGCATCCTGGGACACTGACCTAATCTGCCCGAAATGCTCAGCATAACAAGGGACTTTCTATATAGTAGTATGTCACTGATGTCAGCTAGGCCTGTATACCATGTACATGTACTTGTAGTAAATAAAGATATTATTATTATTATTATTATTATTATTATTATTATTATTATTATTATAGATAGATTTGCTTCGAAAATTTCCGATATTTTACCAGGCTCCTAAATTTTGACTATATCTTATAAACTTTGCTACACTGAAAAACCTCTGCGCAGTTTTTAAGTTATATTTGATAAATTCATTATAATTTTGAATTCTGCTTTGAAGAGTTTCCCATATATTATATACGTTGTCTACTGGTATTTCTTAATTAATAGATTTGCTTATTGTCACACCATACCCATCATGTGGGCGGTAGTCTCCCCATACCCATCATGTGGGTAGTAGTCTCCCCATACCCATCATGTGGGTAGTAGTCTCCCCACACCCATCATGTGGGCGGTAGTCTCCCCATACCCATCATGTGGGTGGTAGTCTCCCCATACCCATCATGTGGGTAGTAGTCTCCCCATACCCATCATGTGGGTAGTAGTCTCCCCATACCCATCATGTGGGCGGTAGTCTCCCCATACCCATCATAATAACATAAGAAAGAAGGAACACTGCAGAAAGCCTACTGGCCCATGCGAGGCAAGTCCAATTCTCCCACCGGCTTAAGCCAATGCCCCGATCCAGCCAGGTCAGGTTACATTCACTTAAGGAAGGAGCACGGCATCTGACCTAGTAGCACAAGCTACTCAGGACCAATTCACACCCACCCGCACCCACTCATATATTTATCCAGCCTATTTTTAAAACTACACAATGTTTTAGCCTCTATAACTGTACTCGGGAGATTGTTCCACTCATCGACAACTGTGGGCGGTAGTCTTCCCATACCCATCATGTGGGCGGTAGTCTCTCCATACCCATCATGTGGGCGGCAGTCTTCCCATACCCATCATGTGGGCGGTAGTCTCCCCATACCAATCCTGGGGAATGGGAGTAATCAAGATTGAGTCAAGGAAAGGAAGGGTAGCTTTAATTTCTAGGAACAAGAGCCTTCTTACTTACTTACTTACTTACTTACTATACGCAAGTCTTCCCTCCAAATGCTAGTTTTAATGCGTTTAGAAAACGGTTTAAAACTAGGGGTAACTCGGCTCAATGCCGCTCACCATACATTATTGTCGCAGCTCTCTCGCGCAAACTATTCTCCTGCATAATTTTCCTTTGGGATGAACTAGAAGCTGTTTATTCATTGACAAACGTTTATTACGACTTAATCTGAGTTCATAGACGATATGGCTCTGAGGGAAGCAAGAATAGATTTATTGCTTAAGCTCCTGGGCTGAGGTGAATTTAGGTGTGTTACAATTGATAATAATAATAATAATAATAATAATAATAATAATAATAATAATAATATAGTACAGTTTAGTTCCGAATCTTTCCTATTAGAAGCCCGGTAACCGAAGCAGTAGAGCGATGGACCTGTCAATTTGGGACCACAGTTCCAGCCTCTCATCCATCCTTCTCTTTATTCATCTCTCTCTCACGATATGTATATACATGTATATATATATATATATATATATATATATATATATATATATATATATATATATATATATATATATATATATATATGTATATATTGCTAAGAATTCGCAAGAGCAGGCTAAATATTCACAAACACTGATCTCTGGCCGACGGAGACTCGAACCTACGAACCTTGTGACAAGGTACGCAGTGCTTGCCGACCGTACCACACTGGACCAATACCTTGGCGTCCAGCTCACGCTAGACGTTGATCCAAGGCACCCAGCTGTCATTATATCATCATTATACTGTTATTGTATCATTATAACTTTCACATCACAAAGTTAATTAATCTTCACATTCCCTTAAATAACTCCAGTTAGTTGGGTGCCTTGGATCAACGTCTAGCGTGAGCTGGGCGCCAAGGTATTGGACCAGTGTGGTACGGTCGGCAAAGCACTGCGTACCTTGTCACAAGGTTCGTAGGTTCGGATCTCCGTCGGCCAGAGATCAGTGTTTATATATATATATATATATATATATATATATATATATATATATATATATATATATATATATATATATATATATATATATATATATATATTGAATGTTATTGTGTTATTACTTTTAGTTATTATTCTTACTACAGTTGAATTTGTGGCTGCTGTGAAAGTCTCTTGTAATATGTGTATAAGAAATATAACTGTGTATGTGTGTGTTTACTTTTTATGCGCCCATAACATGTGCGTCTCCTCAAGACCACCGAAAACAAAAATTGGATTATGTTTTCTAATAGTCTAATTATTATCACTATAATGAAGATAAGCGGTAAACCCGAAAGGGTCATACAACACAACTTAAAATCTCAATAAAAGTGACTTGGTTTTTGTTTGGAAACAGCGTTGCTGCTGCTGGTGGGCGTGGTGGTGTTCCCTGCAGGCTGGTCTGCAGCAGAGATCCGAGAGGTGTGTGGACCCACAGCTCGTGAGTACAACGTGGGTGAGTGTGAGATCCGCTGGGCTTACATTCTAGCCATCATTGGTATCCTGGATGCTGCTGTGCTCTCAGCCTTGGCCTTCGTCCTCGCTACCCGCCACGTCAAGCTGCAACCTGACCCTGAACCTATATACGGCGGCTCTGTCTACAAAGGTAAGACTCCATCTATTGGAAGACTTTTAACCTAGAGAATTTTTTTCATATGGCATAGCAGGAAAAAATTCCAAATTTGTGAGGTTATACAATATTTCTTACTTTAGGAAGTCTTTCAAATATCTACGAGACACAGGATGTATACACTGAGAGGTGTAAATCTCTCAGTGTATATACGCTGAGAGTTTAATTGATGCCTTAATGACCCTTAGATTAATCAACCAGCTCTGATTATTTGATTTATTTACGAGATGCTCACTTATTTTACCTTGAATGATTCTTCATGTGAACTTATTTGAAAAGCAATCATTCGAAAAATAATTCTTTGAAAGAATAATAATTTTGTCCCTAGACAGCCTCGATCTCTGCATTGTTCTGAAGTTTGCGTGCGGCCGCCTTTAATCCTGCAGTGAACGCTTGCTATTGTATAACCTTAAATAATGCCAGAGAGCATCGCTGTAGGTCCGTTGTACCCTCCAGTACTGTGCAGTGCTCAATTATTAAGCAAGCTTGCTAATCCCTGTATGAAGAAGGCGCTCAGTGCTTATTCAAGCACCTCTTGTTGTTCTTATATATTAACGTCTTTTGCTCTTTCTTCTTAGTATCTTTGAAAGCGTGTTTATAGGCACTTAAAATTACTCAGACTTTTTAATTTGATCATTTTAGTTTCATTCTGTGGCCTCTTAGATATTATCTGCCTTAAGCTGAAGACGGTCATATATCAAATTAATTAAAGTCATTTTCAACTGGGTTGTCATAACACCTGCGTCTTGACAACACCTGCTTTATCACTTGTTTAATAATGTCTCTTAATGAGTAAGACACATGTTCATCACTTAAGTATCTTTATTGTGGATAAAATTTCCGCCTGGGCATCAGGCTTCTTCAGTTGAATGCAAAAGTGATGGCAATACTGGAGACAGTAAAAGTGGAGAGAGAGTTTCGAGGGGATCAGTCCCTTGATAGATGTTGAGTCCCTTAGCCTGGAGGACTGATCCCCCTTCTTTCAAGGCTGAGGAACTGATCACCTCTGTATTCGACATGAAGCCTGTCGCACAGCAATAAAGATACCCAGGTACTTCAATAAAGATACCCAGGTACTGCAATAAAGATACCCAGGTACTGTGCATGAGTCTTACTCAGCAACATATCAATATCATGCATCAATCTTATTATTGGAGTTTCTAGAGCATATTGCTTTATCCCGTCGAGTGTACTGTGTATAGCCACGCCAGTTATATCCCATAGGAAAAATATATATCTTAGCAACAGAGCTGAGGTCGGAGTGGTCTAGAGCCGAGGTAGGGGTATTAAAACCGAGGTAGGAGGGTACCCTAGATCCAGGTGGGAGATTATCCTAGAACCGAGGTGGGGGGTATCTTATAGCCGAGGTGGAGGTTATCCTAGAGCCGAGATAGGGGTAGTAAAGCCGAGATAGAAGTATCTTAGAGCCGAGGTTGTAATGCCTTCAATGTGTTATATTTACAGGTCAGATGAACGCAGGCTTCGTGGGTGACGCAGGTAGTCTGACTGGCTCCAGGAAGTCCCTCAACCTTCAGCCAGTAATGTTAATGCCTCACCCAGAACACGACCGCTTCTCAGAGTACTCACACCACACTGGTCGCTCCAAAAACTCAGCTTACAGAGCCCACTATGCCTCCTCTATCCAGAACTTCCAGTTATAGAAGACTGCACTCTAGCCGGAAGAACTTATAAAACTAATAAAAACAAGTCATGTTATTCCTCTAATAGATTCTTGTTTTTTTACTCATGTGAAATATTCCGGGGCATAAGTTATGTCTGATCTTAACTTCACATTCTTCTAAACTTAGATGTAATCTTATTTGAAGAAATAATGTTTTTGAGATTTTTTAATGCGTTTTGCGTTTGTAATGTTAGGAATTTTGTATCTCAAAATATATTTAAGACTAACTGGAGTTATTTAAGGGAATGTGAAGATTAATTAACTTTGTGATGTGAAAGTTATAAGGATGATACAATGACAGTATAATGATGACACAATGACAGTATAATGATGATATAATGACAGTATAATGATGATACAATAACAGTATAATGATATAATGACAGTATAATGATGATATATCATGAATATCATGTTCAGTACGGAATGTATTTAGTGTAAGTCACGCTGTTGGTCGTCAGGATATGTAAACTGACAGGTTTATGTCTCTTCGTGTATATACAATGTATTTCTCAGTGTATATACAGTGTAAGTCTCTCAGTGTATATACAATGTAAGTCTCTCAGTGTATATACAATGTTTTTCTCAGTGTATATACAGTGTATTTCTCAGTGTATATACACTGAGAGTTTACTTAAACATTATTCTAGATATTAAAGTATTCTTGACTGATGTTATTAAATGCCTCACACAGCCTTAATGACCCAGGTCTAAATGACAGACTTTACATGTAATTAACCAACCATCAACCGGTCACTCTAATGAAGTCAAGATTATCATTAGCATAGTCACTAATAGCCTACACTTTAATTACCAGCTTGAAAAATGATAAATATACCTAATTGGGGCTCAAATCGTGGTCAGTAAATTAACAGCGCGTTGCTGTGGCGTCTAGGCGACCCCCGGCGTCTAGGCGACCCTCGGCGTCTGTAGGACGGAACAGGAATTAATACTGTATTATATTCATGACCACGGTTCGAGCCCCACGTCCAGGAAGTCCCAGACATCCTGTCACTGAAGCCAGTTAAACGTCTGACACTCTGGCAGGATTGTAGGTTCTGTGTCTCACTAACACGTAAGATGACAGGTAAATCATACAAACATCCATTTACATTAAGTATATACATCTTTAACGTATGTTTATCAATCATTCTCATTCTTCTAGTATTTCCCAGACCGTTTACAAGCACTGCTTGGATAATACAAGCACTGCATGGATAATACAAGCACTGCATGGATAATACAAGCACTGCATGGATAATACAAGCACTGCATGGATAATACAAGCACTGAATGGATAATACAAGCAGTGCTTGGATAATACAAGCAGTGTTTGTATAATACAAGCAGTGTTTGTATAATACAAGCAGTGTTTGTATAATACAAGCAGTGTTTGTATAATACAAGCAGTGCTTGGATAATACAAGCAGTGCTTGGATAATACAAGCAGTGCTTGGATAATACAAGCAGTGTTTGTATAATACAAGCAGTGTTTGTATAATACAAGCAGTGTTTGTATAATACAAGCAGTGCTTGGATAATACAAGCAGTGCTTGGATAATACAAGCAGTGCTTGGATAATACAAGCAGTGTTTGTATAATACAAGCAGTGTTTGTATAATACAAGCAGTGTTTGTATAATACAAGCAGTGTTTGTATAATACAAGCAGTGCTTGGATAATACAAGCAGTGCTTGGATAATACAAGCAGTGTTTGTATAATACAAGCAGTGTTTGTATAATACAAGCAGTGCTTGGATAATACAAGCAGTGCTTGGATAATACAAGCAGTGTTTGTATAATACAAGCAGTGCTTGGATAATACAAGCAGTGCTTGGATAATACAAGCAGTGCTTGGATAATACAAGAAGTGTTTGGATAATACAAACAGTGCTTGGATAATACAAGCAGTGTTTGTATAATACAAGCAGTGCTTGGATAATACAAGCAGTGCTTGGATAATACAAGCAGTGTTTGTATAATACAAGCAGTGCTTGGATAATACAAGCAGTGCTTGGATAATACAAGCAGTGCTTGGATAATACAAGCAGTGTTTGTATAATACAAGCAGTGCTTGGATAATACAAGCAGTGCTTGGATAATACAAGCAGTGCTTGGATAATACAAGCAGTGCTTGGATAATACAAGAAGTGCTTGGATAATACAAGCAGTGCTTGGATAATACAAGCAGTGTTTGTATAATACAAGCAGTGTTTGTATAATACAAGCAGTGTTTGTATAATACAAGCAGTGTTTGTATAATACAAGCAGTGTTTGTATAATACAAGCAGTGTTTGTATAATACAAGCAGTGTTTGTATAATACAAGCAGTGCTTGGATAAAGGGCGTAACTGTATCGTAAACAATGACTGTACAGTGACACCTGATTGTCACTGACTGTCCAAGACTTATGCCAGTCAGTCAGTCACTGACTTATAATCAAAAATTTATATTTGACTTAAAATTTAATATTATATATATATATATATATATATATATATATATATATATATATATATATATATATATATATATATACACACAATTTAGTAATGTATATAGGTGTATATGAGGTCAATAAACTTCATATAATACTAAAATTATATATGCATTACCTGCAATCGCTTATAATGTCCTTAGAGGCTCTTGATCCAAGGAAGTGGCAGTTCCTCTTCGCCTTCCTCGGCTCAAACCTGACTGCCTCCCATCCCCCCCTCCTCCCTCAGGTGCTGCATGGCCCCCACGGTTTTAGCGCTTGGCGGTGACTACGTCACTGCCTATAATCCTCCCATTATACCAGATTCAATAAATAATTGTGATAATTTGCTGTTTTTTGTAGAAATTATCAATAAAATATATTATTTTGATTATTTTTTTTTCAGTTACTGTTGAATTTCTTTGGGGACGAGATGGTATAACTCACTGGAGAAACGGTAAACAGACAGCACCGTTAACAGGGATGCACTACCAACAGGGAACACAGCTAACAAAAGTAACTTTATATGTATATATATATACATATACGTATATACAACCACGGGGGTTGAATGATAGCTCTAGGCCTTTCGTGTTGTAATCAACACATCATCAGGAGCTTGCAATGTTGCAGAAAAGAAAAGAAGGTCCAAGTAAATACGACCACAGGGAACGCCAGCTTCCTGTGATCGTATTTGCTCTCTCTCTCTCTCTCTCTCTCTCTCTCGTCTCCTCGAACGCTTCTCTCTCTGCTCTGACTCTCTCTCAGAGAGAGAGAGAAGAGTGATGACATTGTAGAAGCTTAAGTAAACGGAGAGAGAGAGAGAAGAGAGAAAGAAGAGAGAGAGAGAGAGAGAGAGAGAGAGAAAGAGAGAGAGAGAAAGAGAGAGAGAGAAAGAGAGAGAGAGAGAGAGGCAGTGGATCACAAACTATATATATCCCTTGCTTCCCTCTCGACCGGTGGTATGGTGAGGAAAAGGTGAAACCCTCGAGGAGAGTAGATGGATAAGACTGACGTGAGACGACTCGAGGAGAGTTACTACCTGGAGCAAGTATCTGAGGAGAATGACTTAAAATTGATTTTAATTTGAGTAGAGATAATAGAGTGAGAGTGAAGAGTTAGATTGAAAGTGAGTAGAGTAGTGAGGAGTAGTGAGAGGTGAGAGTGAGAGTGAGTGGAGAGTGAGGAGTGAGAGGTGAGGTGAGAGTGAGGTGAGAGTGAGTGAGAGTGAGAGTGAGAGGGAGTGAGTGAGTGAGTGAGGAGTGAGTGAGAGTGAGAGTGAGAGTGAGAGAGTGAGTGAGAGTGAGGTGAGGTGGAGTGAGAGTGAGGAGGTGAGGTGAGAGTGAGAGTGAGGAGGGAGAGTGAGGTGAGAGTGAGTGAGAGTGAGAGGTGAGAGAGTGAGGTGAGTGAGAGTGAGAGTGGAGAGTGGAGAGTGAGGTGAGAGTGAGTGAGAGTGAGTGAGTGAGAGTGAGAGTGAGTGAGTGAAGTGAGAGTGAGAGAGAGTGAGAGTGAGAGGAGATGAGGAGTGAGAGAGTGAGTGAGGAGGTGAGAGGAGGAGAGTGAGAGTGAGATGAGAGGTGAGAGTGAGAGTGAGAGGAGGAGGTGAGAGTGAGTGAGAGTGAGAGAGTGAGGAGTGAGAGTGAGAGTGAGAGAGAGGAGATGAGAGTAGAGAGTGAGGAGAGGAGTGAGAGTGAGAGTGGAGGAGAGTGAGAGAGAGGAGGAGGAGGAGTGAGAGTGAGAGTGAGAGTGAGTGAGAGAGTGAGAGAGAGAGAGAGTGAGAGGAGAGTGAGAGAGTGAGAGTGAGAGAGGGAGTGAGATGAGAGTGAGAGTGAGGTGAGAGTGAGGAGAGTGAGAGTGAGAGTGAGAGAGTGAGGTGAGAGGAGAGTGAGAGTGAGATGAGGAGAGTGAGAGGAGGGAGAGTGGAGTGAGTGAGAGTGAGGAGTGAGAGTGAGAGTGAGGAGTGAGAGGAGTGAGGAGAGGAGAGTGAGAGAGGTGAGAGAGAGTGAGAGGAGTGAGGAGAGTGAGGGAGAGGAAGTGAGGAGAGGAGAGAGGTGAGAGTGAGAGAGGTGAGGAGAGAGGAGAGTGAGAGTGAAGGAGTGAGGAGAGAGTGAGAGTGAGAGAGAGAGAGAGTGAGAGTGAGAGTGAGTGAGTGAGAGTGAGAGTGAGAGAGAATGAGAGTGAGAGAGAGTGAGAGTGAGAGTGAGAGTGAGAGAGAGTGAGAGTGAGAGTGAGTAGAGAGAGAGAGAGAGAGAGAGAGTGAGAGAGTGAGAGAGAGAGTGAGAGAGAGAACATGCACAACAAAACAACAGCAACAACAACGCAGGAAGTTCAAGTTTTTTAATTTTGTTAATAAAACTTTGAAACTCAGGTAACAGTCAGTAAATTAATAATAATTAAGAGTTTTTACTTTCATTATTCCTTAATTAAGCTCTTAAATAACTCTCAGTACACGCAGAGAACAGTAATAACTCTCTAGACTCTCACACACACATACTAGAGTAATACATAGCTTTAAGAAGAGGTACGATAAGGCTGTTGAAGCCAGGAGAGAGTGGACCTGGCAGCGACCAGCGAAGAGGCTGTGACTCGACCCCTGCAACCACACCTAGGTGAGTACAACTAGGTGAGTACACACACACACACACAGTTCTATAAGACAGTAAGGGAAATCCAGCCAGAGACAAGGATGGGTCGACTGCATGTGTCATATGTCCAGTATGTTACGATTTGACGTTCGTCACACAACCATTTAGTATGCTGTGTCCACCAGTGAACTGGCAGTTCAGAGTGTATCAGTTCTGGGGCCCCCACTGCGCCACTTATTGTCAGTCACATGGAAGCCGGCTACGTCAGCCAAGGTGACATCACACTAACCTGCCCACCTGGCTTGGTGGCAGACTTCCAGAGACACTGGTTGCCACCACTCACAATTTGAGTGACTTGGTTGCACCATTTTTACTCTGACATTTCTATTCATTAACGTTACACACAGTGTAAATATTGGTGATGGAATACATGCATAAGGGAATCTACCCCAGCCTTGTTTACCTTGTCCTGTCCTGCTGAGTGCCTTGTTATGCTGACTTAGTTACGACCAGGTGATACAGGCCTTTACACTACCTCATGTGGTCGTGATATTGAATATTCTTGGATACTAGAAAAAGTAAGATCAGATATATCAGAATAGGAAAGTGTAACAAGTGGGGTCCCCCAAGGATCAATTCTAGGACCTATATTATTCTTAATATATGTGAATGATATGTCAGAGGGAATTGATTCATATGTTTCGTTTGTTGATGACATTGAACTAATGGAAGAAGTTAGAGAGAGTGCAGGAGACTTGAATCAACTGTAACAATGTTCAGACAAGTGGTTGCTGGAGAGTAACCCTAGCAAATGCAAGGTCATGAAAACTGGGGATCAAGAGAAGCGACCAGACATGAAATGCAACTTGAGAGGCGAGCTACTGTTAATAGCACTCAAGGAAAAGGATCTTGGAGAAGGCATCGCACCCAATATATCACCAGAGGTGCACATAAATAACATCTGTATCATATACAACTGGAAAGATCCAAAAGTTAGCAACAAGACTGGACTCGGAGCTGCGAGGCCAGTCTTTAGAAGGATTAGGGGAGACATGATTACGACATACAAAATACTCAGAAGCTTCGACAGAGCAGATGGAGACCACATAGTCACCACTACCACTGTCACCAATACTACAGTCACCATAACCAGTCCGTACCACAGGTGAACCACAGAGATGTTAGGAAATACTTTTTCAGTCTCATGGGCGGTAAATAAATGGAATAAGCTAAATGACGAAGTGGTAGAGGCAAACTCAGTACATAGTTTCAAGAGTAGGTACGACGAGACCCATGAAGACAGGTATCAACAATGCCGGGGATTGCGGTTCAAGAGGCGGGGCCAGGAGCTGGGACTCATCCCCTGCAAACACAATTCGGTTAGTAAATACACACACACACCTTCACATACATAGCTTTGAGAGGAGGTACGATAAAGCTCTTGGAGCAGGGAGTGGACCTAGTAGCGACCAGTGAAGATTCGGCCAGGAGCTGCGAATCGACCCCTTTAACCACAAATAGGTGAGTACAACATACAAATAGCAGGGTAACTAGCACTAGAGAACTAGGACTAGCTAGTACCTGACAACTAGGTACCAGTTCGATATTTGAGAAACATGACTCAGACTTGGACCGGTCGATAGTACTGGGTGTTAGTCCCCTAGCACCTGCTGTCCCACGCTCACCTAACAGTAAATAGGTACCTGGTTGTTAGTCTCCTAACACCTGCTGTCCCACGCTCACCTAGCAGTAAATAGGTACCTGGTTGTTAGTCTCCTAACACCTGCTGTTCCACGATCACCTAGCAGTACCTAGTGTGAAATCCCACCATAAAGACAGTATTGGGAACCTAGATACTGCTTGGTTAAATAGGGGCAGCAGGTGTAAGGGGATAACACGCAGCTACCTATTTACTACTAGGTGAACATTTGCAGCAGGTGTAAGACTATCACCTAGCTAGGTGAAGAGGTGCAGCAGGTGTAAGACTATCACCTAGATAGGTGAAGAGGTGCAGCAGGTGTAAGACTATCACCTAGATAGGTGAAGAGGTGCAGGTGTAAGACTATCACCTAGCTAGGTGAAGAGGTGCAGGTGTAAGACTATCACCTAGCTAGGTGAAGAGGTGCAGCAGGTGTAAGAACTATAAAGTTAAGGTCAGTAGTAAGAGAGCGACACTCTTATCCTAGGATACGCCTATAAATATTTTATCCCCGGGCTTAGCACCGCGTCCCTGATGCCTTCACAAACAACCCAGAGGTGCCAGCTGTATCCCATTCTCCTCCCTTGATGACCTTTTCACCGGGAAAGGCACAATACAAACTTCCACAACCTCGTGAATGCAGTAAGACCTTAATCCTTTTTTCATTGATGTTCTTGAGTTGTGATGTTGATATTAAGGTAATGCCTTAGCGCTTAGCATCCTAGCTGAGTAATTGATGCTCTTTAATGCGAGTAAAGATGGGATCAGGTCGTATATGGGCGATTCGTAATAGGATTAAGCCTTGCATATGCGATTAAAAAAGAGGATTTGAATCGTATATGTGAATGCATGCAAACATGGTTCCCGCCAAGGGTGTGTGCAGTGCTGCCATCTGTTGGCGGCAGCAGAGTTTCTCCTAGTATTGATTGGTGCCTCCAGTTAGTCCTCTCACCATTCATCACTCTCTCTTTCTCTTTCTCTCTCTCTCTTTCTCACTCTCTCCTCTCTTTTACGTCTTTCCAACTTGGTTAATCGTAGAGTGCAATAGCCCTGACGTAGTACATCTGGAGGAGAGTGTAGTATCCTGGAGTTAGGATAGGGCTGGATATTGTTGGATAGAGAGGGTTGGCTAGCCAGCTTGGGTAAGCCAGAGGGGTTGGATAGTGCTACCGGTTACTACTATCCTGGAAACTTGGCTTTCTCTTTCCCCTCGGGAGATACATAGCAATTTATACATGCAGAAACGTTCTTTCTATCCTGGCTAGGAGTACACACTCGCCCCCTCAGCTTGTGAGGGATAACTAGAGAGATGTAGACAGTGTGGGAATTTTATTTAAGCGGTGGAGTGCACTGGAGCGATGGGTTGATACATTAAGAAAGATGAACAGAACTCAGAGGAAAAAAGCGAGTTGTGATACTCACCGTGTAAGGGGTTGGGCCTGCCAGCCAAGTTACCACATACCATTTGATGTGACTTCTCCCAGTCTTCTTACTCAACCTCGCAGACAGCAGCATCAACCCAGACGTAGCTGAGAGCACAGGCTTAGCTTCTAGCAGTAATCAGCGGGCAGATCTAAGCGCAGGAGGTGAGATAAAGTGAAGTGAGTGAGTGTGAACTAGTAACCAGGGGAGCCGGGAGGGTCCACTACAGCCAACAACTCTAGTACATAGCGGGTAGCGTGTGTGCTTTGTGTCTCTCCAGCCTCCGTCTCTCTCTCTCGCAAGGTGCATTGCTCATACACCATCGTAAAGCAGCATTATCTCGCGGTGGCTGACAGACACATGTACCCACCATCTCAAAGTTGAGATTCACCAAGGTGTGAAAGTGTGGCAGTGAGAAACACGTTTTCAGTGGAGTGAGGAAAGTGTGAGAGAGTGGGAAACAAGGTTGCCAAGCCCCCAGACACCGCCCTCCTGCCATGGCCTCCACAGCCACTATTAAAACTGCCTCCTCAGAGGGTAAACACATAGGGGAGTGAGTGAGGGGAAACTACAACCTCCGTGGAGTGAGCAACGTGTAAGACAGCTAATAACATATCGTGGCATCTCTTGACATTACTGGTACAAGTTAGTCTTCACTCCCAGAGTTACGCCAACACCTGCCATTAATATCATGTACATCTTCCACAGACAACACCTGTGATTATGGTACACGTACCTACGTACCTACATTACAGTGGTACTAATTCATCACATAGTTAATAGAGTTTAAAATCTATCAAGTACGTATATGCAAGTACACAAGAATGATTAATAAGAGAGCATGCAACCTTTTTAACACCAGTCAAGAATACTTTGATAACTGAATTAACCTCTGTGTATATACTGACAGACATATATCTCTGTGTATATACTGACAGACATATATCTCTGTGTATATACTGACAGACATATATCTCTGTGTATATACTGACAGACATATATCTCTGTATATATAGTGACAGACATATATCTCTGTGTATATACTGACAGACATATATCTCTGTGTATATACTGACAGACATATATCTCTGTGTATATACTGACAGACATATATCTGTATATATAGTGACAGACATATATCTCTGTGTATATAGTGACAGACATATATCTCTGTGTATATACTGACAGACATATATCTCTGTGTATATACTGACAGACATATATCTCTGTATATATACTGACAGACATATCTCTGTGTATATACTGACAGACATATATCTCTGTGTATATACTGACAGACATATATCTCTGTGTATATACTGACAGACATATATCTCTGTGTATATACTGACAGACATATATCTGTGTATATACTGACAGACATATATCTCTGTGTATATACTGACAGACATATATATGTGTATATACTGACAGACATATATCTATGTGTATATACTGACAGACATATATCTCTGTGTATATACTGACAGACATATATCTCTGTGTATATACTGATAGACATATATCTCTGTGTATATATACTGAGAGACATATATCTCTGTATATATACTGACAGACATGTATCTGTGTATATACTGACAGACATATAACTCTGTGTATAAATACTGACAGACATATATATCTGTGTATATATACTGACAGACACATATCTCTGTGTATATACTGACAAGACATATATCTCTGTATATATACTGAGAGACATACACCTCTCAGTGTATATACACTATATACACCTCTCAGTGTATATACCTCTCAGTGTATATACCTCTCAGTAAATATACACCTCTCAGTGTACATATCTCTCAGTGTATATACCTCTCAGTATATATATACACCTCAATGTATATACCTCTCAGTATATATATACACCTCTCAGTGTATATACACTACACCTCTCAGTGTATATACACTACACCTCTCAGTGTATATACACTACACCTCTCAGTGTATATACACTACACCTCTCAGTGTATATACACTACACCTCTCAGTGTATATACACTACACCTCAGTGTATATACACTACACCTCTCAGTGTATATACACTACACCTCTCAGTGTATATATCACCTCAGTGTATATACACTACACTCTCAGTGATATAATACACCTCAGTGTATATACATACACCTCTCAGTGTATATACACTACACCTCTCAGTGTATATACACTACACCTCTCAGTGTATATACACTACACCTCTCAGTGTATATACACTACACCTCTCAGTGTATATACACTACACCTCTCAGTGTATATACACTACACCTCTCAGTGTATATACACTACACCTCTCAGTGTATATACACTACACCTCTCAGTGTATATACACTACACCTCTCAGTGTATATACACTACACCTCTCAGTGTATATATACCTCTCAGTGTATATATACCTCTCAGTGTATATATACCTCTCAGTGTATATATACCTCTCAGTGTATATATACCTCTCAGTGTATATATACCTCTAGTGTATATATATATATATATATATATATATATATATATATATATATATATATAACACTCTCAGTGTATATACACTACACCTCTCAGTGTATATACACTACACCTCTCAGTGTATATACACTACACCTCTCAGTGTATATATACCTCTCAGTGTATATATACCTCTCAGTGTATATATACCTCTCAGTGTATATATACCTCTCAGTGTATATATACCTCTCAGTGTATATATACCTCTCAGTGTATATATACCTCTCAGTGTATATACCTCTCAGTGTATATACACTACACCTCTCAGTGTATATATACCTCTCAGTGTATATATACATTTCAGTGTATATATACCTCTCAGTGTATATATACCTCTCAGTGTATATATACCTCTCAGTGTATATACCTCTCAGTGTATATACCTCTCAGTGTATATACACTACACCTCTCAGTGTATATATACCTCTCAGTGTATATACTTCTCAGTGTATATATACCTCTCAGTGTATATATACCTCTCAGTGTATATATACCTCTCAGTGTATATATACCTCTCAGTGTATATATACCTCTCAGTGTATATATACCTCAGTGTATATACCTCTCAGTGTATATATACCTCTCAGTGTATATATACCTCTCAGTGTATATATACCTTTCAGTGTATATATACCTCTCAGTGTATATATACCTCTCAGTGTATATATACCTCTCAGTGTATATATACCTCTCAGTGTATATACCTCTCAGTGTATATACCTCTCAGTGTATATACACTACACCTCTCAGTGTATATACACTACACCTCTCAGTGTATATATACCTCACAGTGTATATATACCTTTCAGTGTATATATACCTCTCAGTGTATATACCTCTCAGTGTATATATACCTCTCAGTGTATATATACCTCTCAGTGTTTATACTCTCAGTGTATATATACCCTCAGAGGTTATACTCTCAGTGTATATATACCCTCAGAGGTTATACTCTCAGTGTATATATACCCTCAGAGGTTATACTCTCAGTGTATATATACCCTCAGAGGTTATACTCTCAGTGTATATATACCCTCAGAGGTTATACTCTCAGTGTATATATACCCTCAGTGTATATATACCTCTCAGTGTATATATACCTCTCAGTGTATATACATTCGTATTCCACTAAATTTGTCACTAATTTAGATAGTAATGAAGACACAACACAACACAAAACTATGGTAATTATGTTAACTTTCTAATTAACCAAAGACAATTTAACTAACAAACCATTAAGTTTTTTTTTCACTTTCATATATTTCAGAGTTTTTCATTAATGCAAAATTTCGCTCATTTTGAAAAATATAAATTAGTGTAAACAGCTTTAAATTCCAGCCATGATTTACATTAATATTATCAAGTAGTATTCTGATATCCAGGGTACGCTCTAAACCCGTAGGATGAGGCAAACCAGGCTGGATCCTGAGGGAGGGCAGGTCCACTTCCTCGGATCAAGAGTTAATTTGTATATGCATATTAGGGAGGACCCATCAAGGGGGCTGCCTTGATGCGGGTGTAAGGAGGGGGTCTTGATCCAAGGTACTGGAGCCCTTCGTTGTGGTCCCAACCCTTGTATGTACCTCTCAGTGTATATACACTGATAGTATGTACCTATATACATTCATATATATATATATATATAAATTCACTGCTGATCTAAAATTTTGTATAGGAGATTTGTATTATATACATAGATACCATAATCACAGGTGTTATCAAAGGTGTTTTTCCTGATAGGTTTCAACACGATCTGACGCATAGTTTCCGATGAGGTATAACTGGAGGGAATAACGTAGATGTTATTATAAAGTGAGAAGTTTAGTGAGAGTGGAGGGCAGACCTGAGTGTTGGTGTGAGATCCTCACTGTGACAGTTTAGTGAGAGTGGAGGGCAGACCTGAGTGATGGTGTGAGATCCTCACTGTGACAGTTTAGTGAGAGTGGAGGGCAGACCTGAGTGTTGGTGTGAGATCCTCACTGTGACAGTTTAGTGAGAGTGGAGGGCAGTCCTGAGTGTTGGTGTGAGATCCTCACTGTGACAGTTTAGTGAGAGTGGAGGGCAGTCCTGAGTGATGGTGTGAGATCCTCACTGTGACAGTTTAGTGAGAGTGGAGGGCAGACCTGAGTGATGGTGTGAGATCCTCACTGTGACAGTTTAGTGAGAGTGGAGAGCAGTCCTGAGTGTTGGTGTGAGATCCTCACTGTGACAGTTTAGTGAGAGTGGAGGGCAGTCCTGAGTGATGGTGTGAGATCCTCACTGTGACAGTTTAGTGAGAGTGGAGGGCAGACCTGAGTGATGGTGTGAGATCCTCACTGTGACAGTTTAGTGAGAGTGGAGGGCAGACCTGAGTGATGGTGTGAGATCCTCACTGTGACAGTTTAGTGAGAGTGGAGGGCAGACCTGAGTGATGGTGTGAGATCCTCACTGTGACAGTTTAGTGAGAGTGGAGGGCAGACCTGAGTGTTGGTGTGAGATCCTCACTGTGACAGTTTAGTGAGAGTGGAGGGCAGACCTGAGTGTTGGTGTGAGATCCTCACAGTGACAGTTTAGTGAGAGTGGAGGGCAGACCTGAGTGATGGTGTGAGATCCTCACTGTGACAGTTTAGTGAGAGTGGAGGGCAGACCTGAGTGATGGTGTGAGTTCCTCACAGTGACGGAGAGGAACAGACATAAAGTGCGCTTAACACAACAATATTAAAAGTGTTGAATAAGAGTGAAGAAGGTGGATAAATAATATGAAGTTGATGAAGAATAAGACACAGTGAGTATTAGTAGTGGTAGCAAGTGTCTTGAACAACGACTCTAGCATCCACTTAACACTTGTTGTTCACTTGTTGTGGGGAGCACTTGCTGTTCACTTGCTGTGGGGAAACACTTGCTGTGGGGGAACACTTGCTGTGGGGGGAACAAACTTTCACTCTTTTTGACTAACTCCAGTAATTTTTGGGACAATTTTTTGAATAAGCCTGAGCTGTGTTTTTTGGGGAATTTTTGTAAGAATTGATAATGAAGTTTTAGGTGTATTAAGCTTGGCAGCTTTGTCCTACCTCTCCTGCAACACACCTCGTGTCTTAACAACTATTAACTACCTCTCCTGCAACACACCTCGTGTCTTAACAACTATTAACTACCTCTCCTGCAACACACCTCGTCTCTTAACAACTATTAACTACCTCTCCTCAACACACCTCGTGTCTTAACAACTATTAACTACCTCTCCTGCAACACACCTCGTGTCTTAACAACTATTAACTACCTCTCCTGCAACACACCTCGTGTCTTAACAACTATTAACTACCTCTCCTGCAACACACCTCGTCTCTTAACAACTATTAACTACCTCTCCTGCAACACACCTCGTCTCTTAACAACTATTAACTACCTCTCCTGCAACACACCTCGTCTCTTAACAACTATTAACTACCTCGTCTCTTAACAACTATTAACTATCTCTCCTGCAACACACCTCGTCTCTTAACAACTATTAACTACCTCTCCTGCAACACACTATATATATTTTATTATTTTGTAACTGGGATGAGTATTTGTTTAATATTTGTGGAGAATGAGTGTGTGTTTGTAATTAAGAATTTGTATTTGCCAGTTTGTGTTTGCGTGAATCGAGTCACGGCTCCTGCTTGTGAAGCTTCGTTAAATTACTCTGCTGATGTCTTGGCTCTTGAACCACCTTCATCTTATTTAATATTTAATCTGTGTATTAAATTTTCTTTCATAACTTCCAGGTCATTCCACTTCCTTTCTAGTTTATAAATTCTCCTGAGTATCTTGTATGTCATAATTATGGCTCCCCTAGTCTTCTGTCTTGCAGGTCATTTAATCCCCCCAAGTGTGATTGTAAATCTTTATATCTATTCAGTTTGTGAATGTGGTTGATGGTTTGTTCATTCTATGACAGATCTGACGTGGTTCTTTATGTACAAAGATTTAAACGATTCATTATGTATGTGAAGGTTGAACTGAGACATGTCAGCCTGACATGTGCTGCTGACTTGTGACAGTTGACGTGTTTCCCTGGGAATGTGTTAATGTTCACTCACATATCTTTTTCATTCATAGAGTCGATCTCCTCTTAGACTCTACGCCCTCACTGGTGTTTCATCTCAAATCTGGACAACCTTCAAATTGTTCAGGTTGAACCACAATAGCCACTTGTTTGATCACTCGTGCAGCCTGTTCATCATGTTCATCTCTACCAAAAGTTCTTCCGTTCTTTATCTCTGTTTTAACCTTGCCTGATCCTCTACTTTCTGAATTAATTTCTGGCCTCGTATTGAATGTTTTCCTGCAGTCCACTACCTGAGTATACCTGGAGGGTATTCCGGGGGTCAACGCCCCCGCGGCCCGATCCTAGACCAGGCCTCCCTGTGGATCAGGGCCTGATCAACCAGGCTGTTACTGTTGACAGCATGCAGTCCATCGTACAAACCTCAGCTCGGCTAATTAGGAAATTACTTAAAAAACATATCCAATTTCGTCTTGAAGACAGCCAGGGGTCTTGAAGACAGCCAGGGGTCTTGAAGACAGCCAGGGGTCTTGAAGACAGCCAGGGGTCTTGAAGACAGCCAGGGGTCTTAAAGACAGCCAGGGGTCTTGAAGACAGCCAGGTTTCTTGAAGACACCCAGGAGTCTTGAAGACAGCCAGGGGTCTTGAAGACAGACAGGTCTCTTGAAGACAGCCAGGGGTCTTGAAGACAGCCAGGGGTCTTGAAGACAGCCAGGGGTCTTGAAGACAGACAGGTTTCTTGAAGACAGCCAGGGGTCTTGAAGACAGCCAAGGGTCTTGAAGACAGCCAGGGGTCTTGAAGACAGCCAGGAGTCTATTGGTAATCCCACTAATGTATGGTGAGAGGCTGATGAGTAGTCTTAAGGTGTTTACACCTATTATGTTGCGTCTTGGTGTACTCATGGCGCCCCTGCATTATGTTGCGTCTTAGAGTACTCATGGCGCCCCTGCATTATGTTGCGTCTTAGTGTACTCATGGCGCCCCTGCATTATGTTGCGTCTTGGTGTACTCATGGCGCCCCTGCATTATGTTGCGTCTTAGAGTACTCATGGCGCCCCAGCATTATGTTGCGTCTTGGTGTACTCATGGCGCCCCTGCATTATGTTGCGTCTTAGTGTACTCATGGCGCCCCTGCATTATGTTGCGTCTTAGAGTACTCATGGCGCCCCAGCATTATGTTGCGTCTTAGTGTACTCATGGCGCCCTGCATTATGTTGCGTCTTAGTGTACTCATGGCGCCCCTGCATTATGTTGCGTCTTAGTGTACTCATGGCGCCCCTGCATTATGTTGCGTCTTAGAGTACTCATGGCGCCCCTGCATTATGTTGCGTCTTAGTGTACTCATGGCGCCCCTGCATTATGTTGCGTCTTAGTGTACTCATGGCGCCCCTGCATTATGTTGCGTCTTAGTGTACTCATGGCGCCCCTGCATTATGTTGCGTCTTAGTGTACTCATGGCGCCCCTGCATTATGTTGCGTCTTAGAGTACTCATGGCGCCCCTGCATTATGTTGCGTCTTAGTGTACTCATGGCGCCCCTGCATTATGTTGCGTCTTAGTGTACTCATGGCGCCCCTGCATTATGTTGTGTCTTAGTGTACTCATGGCGCCCCTGCATTATGTTTTGTCTTAGTGTACTCATGGCGCCACTGCATTATGTTTTGTCTTAGTGTACTCATGGCGCCACTGCATTATGTTGCGTCTTAGAGTACTCACGGCGCCCCTGCATTATGTTGTGTCTTAGTGTACTCATGGCGCCCCAGCATTATGTTGTGTCTTAGTGTACTCATGGCGCCCCTGCATTATGTTGCGTCGTAGAGTACTCACGGCGCCCCTGCATTATGTTGTGTATTAGTGTACTCATGGCGCCCCTGCATTATGTTGCGTCTTAGAGTACTCATGGCGCCCCTGCATTATGTTGCGTCTTAGAGTACTCATGGCGCCCCTGCATTATGTTGCGTCTTAGAGTACTCATGGCGCCCCTGCATTATGTTGTGTCTTAGTGTACTCATGGCGCCCCTGCATTATGTTGCGTCTTAGAGTAGTCATGGCGCCCCTGCATTATGTTGTGTCTTAGTGTACTCATGGCGCCCCTGCATTATGTTGTGTCTTAGTGTACTCATGGAGCCCCAGCATTATGTTGTTTCATAGTGTACTCATGGCGCCCCTGCATTATGTTGCGTCTTAGAGTAATCATGGCGCCCCAGCATTATGTTGTGTCTTAGTGTACTCATGGCGCCCCTGCATTATGTTGCGTCTTAGTGTACTCATGGCGCCCCAGCATTATGTTGTGTCTTAGTGTACTCATGGCGCCCCAGCATTATGTTGTGTCTTAGTGTACTCATGGCGCCCCTGCATTATGTTGTGTCTTAGTGTACTCATGGCGCCCCTGCATTATGTTGTGTCTTAGTGTACTCATGGCGCCACTGCATTTCAGTGAGGGTATTCGGCACCGTCTGCCGAGCCTCTTGCTTTCCTAGTCCCTTTAGGATTTTCCAGGCGTAAATTATGACGTATCTTTCTCGCCTGCGTTCCAAGGAGTACAAATCGAGGGACTTGAGTGTGAGGGAAAGGATGGAGGAGAGTTCTGTGTTTTGAGAAACAAAGACTTTCACTCTGACATAACTCTGAAGAGAATTACTCTTAGAAAGTTGAAATCCATCAAGTCACTTTTCCAGTCATTCCTCGGGGACGCATTTTGTGTGCTATTATACCATAGTCACACTTGTCAAGAGGCCTTTGTAAAGCATCTCTATACATCTGCCTTTTGTTTGTCCTCCAGTGCATCAAAGACCATGTCATGGTGGTCCAGTAGTTGTGAGAGGCAGGAACGACCTGCTCTAAACCCCTGCTGCCCTGCGTTAGGGTAGGTTCGTCAGGACCCCGGACAGTTGTTTCCTGACGCGGGTCTTAGACAGATGATGACCCTGCGTTGTGTAACTAGTGTCAATCCAAGTGGTTAGTGATCTTGCTTCTTAAAACACTTTCAATTATTTTTATAATGTGGAACGTTAGTGCTAACAGTGTATAGTTCGATGTTATTGCTTTAATGCCACCTTTGTGGAGTGGGCATATATCTCTGTGGTTTTTAATGACCGTAGGATGACCCCCCCGTGTCTAGCCTCCCTCTCCATACAATATTTAATCCACATGAAGGGGGTTTCTTGCAGTTCTTGATGAACACGGAGTTCCACGAGTCTGGTTCTAGTTCAGAGTCACTTAAGTATGTCGGTGAGTCCTTGGCCGTCATCAGTGTAAGTATTAAGCAAGGCTCAGATACCGAATGTGGTTTTGACTCTGGATTTACCATATCAAAAGAAGTATTTTGGATTTCCTAGTGTCAATAATTTCTTTTAGCCACTTCTGTCTTTCCTGCACGTTGAATGTTCTATCCAGGGAGTGTAATATATGTGACCAGTATTATCTTTGACGAAGATACTACCCCCCAGCTCTCATACACTCCCTATACGTGTGAACATTCTTCCTGGACACTCTTCAATAAAAACGTCAACTGTGATAAAAATGCAACACAAATATGTAATCTATGACCTCACCCCCCTCCTGACCCACCCCTGCACTCCCCCCTCTCTAGTCATAAGAGTGTAGCAACAGTTCAGTGGATCTAAAGCAGTAACAGCCAGGCAGTTAGCATACCTCTCTCCCACACCAGAAACAGTCACCCAGCACTCACTCCCTCTACTAGCAGCAGGTGTGTGATGTAGGTACTAGCAGCAGGTGTGTGATGTAGGTACTAGCAGCAGGTGTGTGATGTAGGTACTAGCAGCAGGTGTGTGACACTAGTACTAGCAGCAGGTGTGTGATGTAGGTAATAGCAGCAGGTGTGTGATGTAGGTACTAGCAGCAGGTGTGTGATGTAGTTACTAGCAGCAGGTGTGTGATGTAGGTACTAGCAGCAGGTGTGTGATATAGGTACTAGCAGAAGGTGTGTGATGTAGGTACTATCAGCAGGTGTGTGACACTAGTACTAGCAGCAGGTGTGACACAAGTACTAGCAGCAGGTGTGACACAAGTACTAGCAGCAGGCGTGTGATGTAGGTACTAGCAGCAGGTGTGTGACACAGGTACTAGTAGCAGGTGTGTGACACAGGTACTAGCAGCAGGTGTGACACAAGTACTAGCAGCAGGTGTGACACAAGTACTAGGAGCAGGTGTGACACAAGTACTAGCAGCAGGCGTGTGATGTAGGTACTAGCAGCAGGCGTGTGACGTAGGTATTAGCAGCAGGTGTGTGATATAGGTACTAGCAGCAGGTGTGTGATGTAGGTACTAGCAGCAGGTGTGTGATGTAGGTACTATCAGCAGGTGTGTGACACTAGTACTAGCAGCAGGTGTGACACAAGTACTAGCAGCAGGTGTGACACAAGTACTAGCAGCAGGTGTGTGACACAAGTACTAGCAGCAGGTGTGTGACACAGGTACTAGCAGCAGGTGTGTGACACAGGTACTAGCAGCAGGTGTGACACAGGTACTAGCACCAGGTGTGTGACAGGTGCTAGCAGCAGGTGTGACACAGGTACTAGCAGCAGGTGTGTGGCACAGGTACTAGCAGCAGGTGTGTTATGTAGGTACTAGCAGCAGATGTGTGACACAGGTACTAGCAGCAGGTGTGACACAAGTGCTAGCAGCAAGTGTGTGATGTAGGTACTAGCAGCAGGTGTGTGATGTAGGTACAAGCAGCAGGTGTGTGACACAGGTACTAGCAGCAGGTGTGTGACACAGGTACTAGCAGCAGGTGTGACACAGGTACTAGCAGCAGGTGTGTGACAGAGGTACTAACAGCAGGTGTGACAGGTACTTGCAGCAGGTGTGACAGGTACTAGCAGCAGGTGTGTGATGTAGATACTAGCAGCAGGTGTGTGATGTAAGTACTAGCAGTAGGTGTGTGACACAGGTACTAGCAGCAGGTGTGTGATGTAGGTACTAGCAACAGGTGTGTAACAAAGGTACTAGCAGCAGGTGTGACACAAATACTTGCAGCAGGTGTGTGACACAAGTACTAGCAGTAGGTGTGTGACACAGGTACTATCAGCAGGTGTGTGATGTAGGTACTAGCAGCAGGTGTGTTACACAAGTACTAGCAACAGGTGTGTGACACAGGTACTAGCAGCAGGTGTGTGATACAGGTACCAGCAGCAGGTGTGTGACATAGGTACTAGCAACAGGTGTGTGACATAGGTACTAGCAGCAGGTGTGTGATGAAGGTAATAGCAGCAGGTGTGTGATGTAGATGCTCTCTCTCTCTCTCTCTCACTAGGCAGGTTCTTATACTAGGCAGGTTATCATACTAGGCAGGTTATCATACTAGGCAGGTTATCATACTAGGCAGGTTATCATACTAGGCAGGTTATCATACTAGGCAGGTTATCATACTAGGCAGGTTATCATACTAGGCAGGTTATCATACTAGGCAGGTTATCATACTAGGCAGGTTATCATACTAGGCAGGTTATCATACTAGGCAGGTTATCATACTTGGCAGGTTATCATACTAGGCAGGTTATCATACTAGGCAGGTTATCATACTAGGCAGGTTATCATACTAGGCAGGTCCTTATCAGTAGGCACTGAATGGTCTTCTCATATCTGCTTCTTCTCCTTTATTCTACCTCTCTCTCTCTCTGTCTCTGATTCTCTCTCTCTCTGTCTCTGATTCTCTCTCTCTCTCTCTCTCTCTCTCTCTCTCTCTCTCTCTCTCTCTCTCTCTCTCTCTCTCTCTCTCTCTCTCTCTCTCTCTCTCTCTCAATGTTTTTCCTCTTAAAGACGAAATACAAGGCAACGAGGCAGTGAACTTTACCCCTAGTGACTTCAAGAACAACTTTAACACACACACACACACACACACACACATATATATATATATATATATATATATATATATATATATATATATGTATAAACATATATAAACTACACACAAGTAATTACAAACCATAATTTAAACCCACAAATTAAAGCCAGGATTAATGATGGCTTTAAATCCAGGTTTAATTAATCAATAAAAAGTTAAACCCACCAAAACCGGAATTATCATATAAATTACCATCTAAATTATTTAATAATATAATTTATCCTATAAATTATCGTGTAAATTCCTATATTATATTAATTAATGTAATTATCATATATATATATATATATATATATATATATATATATATATATATTGTATAAATTGTGGTGCCCTCTCTCTCCTTTAACGATACTAGTATTAAAGTCTTTATATTTATCAACTGATGGTGTTGTGGCCTTGACATAGTTACAGTCGTGGTTGTGGTGGTGATGTATCTGACGTTGGCGGGGTTGGAATCCTTGGCGTGGTTAGTTGAAGGATACCTGAAGGTTTCCTGAAGGATATCTGAATACTTTCGGGGGGTGAACTCCTCCCTGTCAATTCTCTTGTTGTTATACTGAGTGATTTGGGCGTGTAAGTGTGTGATCAGTCCCTCCAGGATTTTCCAGGAGTAAATTATGATTTACCTTTATCGCCTACATGTCAGGGAATACAGTTGTCTTCAAGCATTCCCAGTAGTTTACATGTTTGTGTTTGTGTGCGTGCGTGTATATCTCTGTATGGCTTTCACACAAGCATATATATGCATGTATATATACACACACACATATCCACATATACATTCATATACATATGGACATATACACACTCAGCAACCAAGCATCACAGCACTCAGAGAGACAACACCTACTGTAACAATAGCAGATGCAGTTTTCCCATAATGATTGCACATAATGAGAACCTAAAACTGCTGAGTGGCGCTAATGATCAAGAATCGTCGCTGAGTGTAGGCACTCTAAGAGTACTTCTCACCTCCAGAACTGTAACATCCTCACCCATCCTTCAGAGTACAGGTGCTGTACTTCTCACCTCCAGAACTGTAACATCCTCACCCATCCTTCAGAGTACACGCACTGTACTTCCCACCTCCAGAACTGTAACATCCTCACCCATCCTTCAAAGTGCAGGTACTGTACTTCCCACCTCCTGAACTGTAACATCCTCACCCATCCTTCAGAGTACACGCACTGTACTTCCCACCTCCAGAACTGTAACATCCTCACCCATCCTTCAGAGTGCAGGCACTGTACTTCCCACCTCCAGAACTGTAACATCCTCACCCATCCTTCCGAGTACAGGCACTGTACTTCCCACCTCCAGAACTGTAACATCCTCACCCATCCTTCAGAGTGCAGGTACTGTACTTTCCACCTCCAGAACTGTAACATCCTCACCCATCCTTCAGAGTACAGTCACTGTACTTCCCACCTCCAGGACTGTAACATCCTCACTCATCCTTCAAAGTGAAGGCACTGTACTTCCCACTTCCAGAACTGTAACATCCTCACCCATCCTTCAGAGTGCAGGTACTGTACTTTCCACCTTCAGAACTGTAACATCCTCACTCATCCTTCAGAGTACAGTCACTGTACTTCCCACCTCCAGGACTGTAACATCCTCACCCATCCTTCAAAGTGAAGGCACTGTACTTCCAACTTCCAGAACTGTAACATCCTCACCCATCCTTCAGAGTGCAGGTACTGTACTTTCCACCTCCAGAACTGTAACATCCTCACTCATCCTTCAGAGTACAGTCACTGTACTTCCCACCTCCAGGACTGTAACATCCTCACCCATCCTTCAAAGTGAAGGCACTGTACTTCCCACTTCCAGAACTGTAACATCCTCACCCATCCTTCAGAGTGCAGGTACTGTACTTTCCACCTCCAGAACTGTAACATCCTCACTCATCCTTCAGAGTACAGTCACTGTACTTCCCACCTCCAGGACTGTAACATCCTCACCCATCCTTCAAAGTGAAGGCACTGTACTTCCCACTTCCAGAACTGTAACATCCTCACCCATCCTTCAGAGTACAGTCACTGTACTTCCCACCTCCAGGACTGTAACATCCTCACCCATCCTTCAGAGTGCAGGCACTGTACTTCCCACCTCCAGGACTGTAACATCCTCACCCATCCTTCAAAGTGAAGACACTGTACTTCCCACTTCCAGAACTGTAACATCCTCACCCATCCTTCAGAGTACAGTCACTGTACTTCCCACATCCAGAACTGTAACATCCTCACCCATCCTTCAGAGTACAGTCACTGTACTTCCCACCTCCAGGGCTGTAACATCCTCACCCATCCTTCAGAGTGCAGGCACTGTACTTTCCACCTCCAGGGCTGTAACATCCTCACCCATCCTTCAGAGTGCAGGCACTGTACTTCCCACCTCCAGAACTGTAACATCCTCACCCATCCTTCAGAGTGCAGGCACTGTACTTCCCACCTCCAGAACTGTAACATCCTCACCCATCCTTCAGAGTACAGGCACTGTACTTTCCACCTCCAGGGCTGTAACATCCTCACCCATCCTTCAGAGTGCAGGGACTGTACTTTCCACCTCCAGAGCTCAACTCTGGCTATCAGTTTCACTGATTCCATTCGTAAATAATGCACTACTGACACTCCAAGAGCACATCAATTCCCATAAGCACTTGTCTCCACTCCTATCTCACACTAACAACAAACATTGATCACAGTGCAGATGATGTGTAGTTCTTCGATAGTTAATTTAAATGAGCACGAAAGAAAGAAAGAGTGGTAAGAGAACATTAGAGGCGTGTATCTCGTGTCCATTTTAAGGTCATCTTCAGTGGACTGTACACAACCTTAGGAAAGCAGTACAGTGCCTCTCTGTTAGTGAGTATTTTGTGTACACTCTTTGAACGACCACTGATCGTGGTTATTACTCCCTGTCTGCAACAAGTGAACGTGTCTGAAGAGAGTGAACATTCAGAGTGAACATTCAGAGTGAACATTCAGAGTGAAAGTAAACACCTTCCCCAATTTCTGTTGCCTTATTTCCTGTATTTTCATCTCTCTGGCTTAATAACAAACAAGGTCCTTGTAGAAAGTGTGACCGTGACCTTGGCAGAGATGTATTGTAAGGGAGGGTAGGACAGAGCCAGTGTGTCATAGAGATCATTGTGAGTTGTCTGTATCGATGTTCGTATCAACCACCAGTGTTCAGCCCCCCCCCCCCCACTGCGCTTAGAAAACTACTAGGTGGGCTCTGCTTGACAGTGGTTAGAGAGTGGAGTAGTGTCAGTAAAAGAACCACTACTCTAACCATCCCCCCTCCCCCCCAGTGTACCTAACTACCACTTCCTACTGTCATATCTCGTCTCACTGTCTGACTGTTATATTTTAGAAACTGTATCTTGTGTCTTGTTATTATAAAAGCCAGCTGTTGTTAGAAGTGCTGCCGCTGGGTTAACAACCCAACTACCCGCTTAGAGGAGACGAATACAAGAGAGCAAGGCTATGATCAACTAAACTATGAGGTGCTGCAGACCAGTTCTAAGCCGAGGTAAACACTAGAATTACCTTTATATAGTCTCTGTATCTTATTACCTGGCTTGTCCAACCATTACCTGGCTTGTCCAACCATTACCTGGCTTGTCCAACCATTACCTGGCTTGTTCAAGCATTACCTGTCTTGTTCAATCATCACCTGGCTTGTTCAATCATTACCTGGCTTGTTCAAGCATTACCTGGCTTGTCCAACCATTACCTGGCTTGTCCAACCATTACCTGGCTTGTTCAAGCATTACCTGACTTGTTCAAGCATTACCTGGCTTGTTCAATCATCACCTGGCTTGTTCAACCATCACATAGCTTGTTCAACCATTACATGGCTTGTCCAACCATCACATGGCTTGTTCAAGCATTACCTGGCTTGTCCAACCATTACCTGGTTTGTTCAAGCATTACCTGACTTGTTCACCTATTACCTGGCTTGTTCAACCATTACCTGGCTTGTCCAATCATCACCTGGCTTGTTCAAGCATTACCTGGCTTGTTCAACCATTACCTGGCTTGTTCAACCATTACCTGGCTTGTTCAACCATCATATGGCTTGTCCAACCATCACATGGCTTGTTCAACCATCACATGGCTTGTCCAACCATCACATGACTTGTTCAACCATCACATGACTTGTCCAACCATCACATGACTTGTTCAACCATCACATGACTTGTTCAACCATCACATGGCTTGTTCAACCATCACATGGCTTGTTCAACCATTACCTGGCTTGTTCAACCATTACCTGGCTTGTTCAACCATTACCTGGCTTGTTCAAGCTTTGGCTTCACTGTTCCTGTTATTCCCAGCTTACTAGATCAGCTTTATCGAAGCCTCTGCACCTCGTTTCAATCTCTTGTATATATATATATATATAATATATATATATATATATATATATATATATATATATATATACATATTAGATTTTTAAATGTTCTATATACATTTTATATTACACTGGCATTGTGTATTGTGTTTCCAACAATACCTTTATAATGTCTTTATAAAATTCGCTTAAACTTGATTTTTCTTGTAGCGACTTAAACGATTTTTATTCTTTTTGTAAGTCTGCATTTATTATAAGTTTATTTTTGTCTAAATTGTAGAATTGTTGTTGTCTGGCTGTTTCTCTAACCTGAATTGTTCCCTGATGTGATTAATGTGATTTATCTTCTTGTGAAGGACCTGTTAAAATTGTGAATTGTATGTTGTTCACTCTTGTTCACCCTCTTACTTCATTATTAATGTTTAGTCTTGTTCACCCTCCATTATTATCAGTGTTGTTCATTGTTGTTCAGTCTTGTTCATCTTCTCACGAGCCCCGTTGAAGATTTTTTTTGTACAAGCTTATTAAAATTTTAGTCTATTGGAGTTATTTTTTTCCTCAGAGCGTTAAATTATATATATATATATATATATATATATATATATATATATATATATATATATATATATATATATATATATATATATATATATATATGTCACAGTTGCTCTTTGCTGATGACTCTGTGTTTTTGGGAGATTCTGAAGAGAAGTTTCTAAGGTTGGGGGAGGAATTTGGAAAGATGTATGAAAGAAGGAAATTAAAAGTGGACATAGTCAAGAACGAGCGATGATTAAGGTGAGAAAGGTATAAACAGTGGTAGATGTGAAGAAGGGAGTATGGAGGGAGCGACTGAGTTCAGAGAATTGGTAGTGGACATGTAGGTGGATGGGTCTGTGTAAGACGAGGTGGACCACACGATTGATGAAAATAGAAAGATGATTGGAACATTGAGGCATCTGTCGAGACAAAGAACCTTATATATGGAAGCCAAAAAAAAGTGGGAATGTACCAAAGCATAGTGCTAACAGCACTTATAGAGGTGTGAACCATGGGTTTTAAACGTTGCAGCGAGGAGGCTGGATACAGTGGTGTGGTGTTTAAGGGCAATGTGTGTTGTAAATATTATGCTGAGAATTCGTAGTTTAGAGATTAGAAGGTGTGGGGTTACTAGCAGAGGTTACTCAAGAGGACTGAGGAGGGGTTGTTGAGGTGGGTAGGATATATATAGAAAGATTGGAGCAAAATAGGATGACCAAAACAATATATAAATGTGTGGTGGAGAGGAGGAGGGGTAGGGGTCATTCTAAGAAGGATTGGAGGAGGGGGTGAGGGAGGTTTTGAGTGCAAGGGGCTTGGACATTAAACAGACTGGTTCGAGCGTGTTAGGAGTGGAGGCAAGTGGTTTTATCGGTTTGGCGTACTGTTGGAGTGTGAACAAGGTAATACTTATGAAAGAAATCAGGGAAACCGGTGATCCAGACTTGAGTCCTGGAGGTGGGAAGTACAGTACCTGCACTCTGAAGGATGGGTGAGGATGTTACAGTCTTGGAGGTGGGAAGTACAGTACCTGCACTCTGAAGGATGAATGAATGTACAGTCTGAGAATGAATACTGCACTCTGAAGGGTGGGTGTTCTGGAGTGAACAGTACCTGACTCTGAGATGGGAGATGAAGCTGAGTGAAGTAAGTACCACTCTGAAGGATGGTGAGATTATCCTGAGTGGGACAGTGCACTCTGAAGGATGGGTGAGGATGTTACAGTTCTGGAGGTGGGAAGTACAGTGCTTGTACTCTGAAGGATGGGTGAGGATGTTACAGTCCTGGAGGTGGGAAGTACAGTACCTGTACTCTGAAGGATGAGTGAGGATGTTACAGTCCTGGAGGTGGGACGTACAGTACCTGCACTCTGAAGGATGGGTGAGAATGTTACAGTCCTGGAGGTGGGAAGTACAGTGCCTGTACTCTGAAGGATGGGTGAGGATGTTACAGTCCTGGAGGTGGGACGTACAGTACCTGCACTCTGAAGGATGGGTGAGAATGTTACAGTTCTGGAGGTGGGAAGTACAGTACCTGTACTCTGAAGGATGAGTGAGGATGTTACAGTCCTGGAGGTGGGAAGTACAGTGCCTGCACTCTGAAGGATGGGTGAGGATGTTACAGTTCTGGAGGTGGGAAGTACAGTGCCTGTACTCTGAAGGATGGGTGAGGATGTTACAGTCCTGGAGGTGGGAAGTACAGTGCCTGCACTCTGAAGGATGGGTGAGGATGTTACAGTTCTGGAGGTGGGAAGTACAGTGCCTGTATTCTGAAGGATGGGTGAGAATGTTACAGTCCTGGAGGTGGGAAGTACAGTGCCTGCACTCTGAAGGATGGGTGAGGATGTTACAGTTCTGGAGGTGGGAAGTACAGTTCCTGTACTCTGAAGGATGGGTGAGGATGTTACAGTTCTGGAGGTGGGAAGTACAGTGCCTGTACTCTGAAGGATGGGTGAGGATGTTACAGTCCTGGAGGTGGGAAGTACAGTGCCTGCACTCTGAAGGATGGGTGAGGATGTTACAGTTCTGGAGGTGGGAAGTACAGTTCCTGTACTCTGAAGGATGGGTGAGGATGTTACAGTCCTGGAGGTGGGAAGTACAGTGCCTGTACTCTGAAGGATGGGTGAGGATGTTACAGTCCTGAGGTGGGAAGTACAGTGCCTGCACTCTGAAGGATGGGTGAGTGGGAGGGGCTGGGTGTGATTGTTGTCTTGGGTGAGTGGGAGAGGCTGGGTGTGATTGTTGTCCTGGGTGAGTGGGAGGGGCTGGGTGTGATTGTTGTCCTGGGTGAGTGGGAGGGGCTGGGTGTAATTGTTGTCGTGGGTGAGTGGGAGGGGCTGGGTGTGATTGCTGTTGTGGGTGAGTGGGAGGGGCTGGGTGTAATTGTTGTCGTGGGTGAGTGGGAGGGGCTGGGTGTGATTGTTGTCGTGGGTGAGTGGGAGTATATTCTTGGGTAGCATTGGGTAGTGGTGCTTTTGATAAGGACTTGCCTTGTATGGGCCAGTAGGCCTTATTACCTTATTATTATAATTGTTATTATTAAATATTCCCTTTAACCCCCGTGTTCTGATACAATTTAAATCTTATATTTGCATCGTGTATAGTCTGTTGGCATGAATAATTAAGTCGTGTTTATTGTTATAATATGCCTATATATATATATATATATATATATATATATATATATATATATATATATATATATATATATATATATATATATATATATATATATATATATATATATATATATAATATATATATATTATATATATAAACTATATATATATATATTTATTTATATATATATATATATATATATATATATATATATATATATATATATATATAGTATATTTTACAGGGGTAAATTGTTATTGTAGGTTAATAATTGGTTGGTAGTCGTGGGTCAGGTTATTACTGGAGTGTTTATGTAAGGAGGAACTG
This sequence comes from Cherax destructor, assembly GCA_009830355.1. Taxonomy (NCBI): domain Eukaryota; kingdom Metazoa; phylum Arthropoda; class Malacostraca; order Decapoda; family Parastacidae; genus Cherax; species Cherax destructor. The sequence goes on from WNWK01008093.1 coordinate 74,489, forward strand.
AAGACTGTTAAATGTTTTGTACTCTGACGAGCGTTGGTCAGTCTACTTATGATGCAGTGTTTGTGTGTACTCACCTAATTGTAGTTGCAGGGGTCGAGACTCAGCTCCTGGCCCCGCCTCTTCACTGACCGCTACTAGGTCTTCTCTCCCTGCTCCATAAACTTTATCATACCTCGTCTTAAAGCTATGTATGGTTCCTGCCTCCACTACATCACTTGCTAGACTATTCCACTTAGTGACAACTCTGTGGCTGAAGAAATACTTCCTAACATCCCTTTGACTCATCTGAGTCTTCAGCTTCCAATTGTGACCCCTTGTTTCTGTGTTCCCTCTCTGGAACATCCTGTATCTATCTACCTTGTCAATTCCCCGCAGTATTTTGTATGTCGTTATCATGTCTCCTCTAACCCTCCTGTCCTCCAGTGTTGTCAGGCAGATTTCCCTTAACCTTTCTTCGTAGGATTCTCTGAGACCGTGTTTGTTCATGAAGTGTTTGTTCATGCAGTGTTTGTTCATGAAGTGTTTGTTCATGCAGTGTTTGTTCATGAAGTGTTTGTTCATGAAGTGTTTGTTCATACAGTGTTCGTTAGTCTCTCTGAGACCTTGTTTGTTTACGCAGTGTTTGTTCATGAAGTGTTTGTTCATGAAGTGTTTGTTCATGAAGTGTTTGTTCATGAAGTGTTTGTTCATGAAGTGTTTGTTCATGAAGTGTTTGTTCATGAAGTGTTTGTTAGTCTCTCTGAGACCGTGTTTGTTCATGCAGTGTTTGTTCATGAAGTGTTTGTTAGTCTCTCTGAGACCGTGTTTGTTCATGCAGTGTTTTTTCATGCAGTGTGTTTGTTCACCCAGTGTACCAGCTACCACTGGTATTACCACTGCTGGTACAAGGCTAGAGGACAACTACCACTGGTACTAACACTGCTGGTACAAGGCTAGAGGACAACTACCACTGGTACTAACACTGCTGGTACAAAGCTAGAGGACAACTACCACTGGTACTAACACTGCTGGTACAAAGCTAGAGGACAACTACCACTGGTACTAACACTGCTGGTACAAGGCTAGAGGACAACTACAACTGGTACTAACACTGATGGTACAAGGCTAGAGGACAACTACCACTGGTACTAACACTACTGGAACAAGGCTAGAGGACAACTACCACTGGTACTAACACTGATGGTACAAGGCTAGAAGACAACTACCACTGGTACTAACACTGATGGTACAAGGCTAGAAGACAACTACCACTGGTACTAACACTGATGGTACAAGGGTAGAGGGCAACTACCACTGGTACTAACACTGCTGGTACAAGGCTAGAGGACAACTACCACTGGTACTGAAAGCTCATTTATTTAGTCTGAGAATATTGATCTTGTGCTCTATTGGCGCCTATAGGCAATACCTGTCATGCTGAGTCACTTTACAAAAGAGAGAGAGAGAGAGAGAGGGGGTGAGGGAGAGGGGGATGAGGGAGAGGGGGTGAGGGAGAGGGGGATGAGGGACAGGGGGTGAGGGAGAGGGGGATTAGGGAGAGGGGGAGAGAGAAGAACGGGGGTTGACCAGTGTCTACCTCCATCGAAATTGATTGAATAGAATAACTGATGAACACTGCCACATTTAAAGCCCGTGTCCGGATACAGATCTATGTATACAGGTGTCCGGATACAGGTCTATGGATACAGGTTTATGTATACAGGTGTCTGGATACAGGTGTCCGAATACAGATGTCAGGATACAGGTG
>WNWK01008093.1:81235-87563 GCA_009830355.1 Cherax destructor
ATTGTACTCACCTAATTGTGGTTGCAGGGGTCGAGACTCAGCTCCTGGCCCCGCCTCTTCGCTGTCCGCTACTGGGTCTTTGCTCTCCCTGCTCCATGAGCTCTATCATACCTCATCTTAAAAATATGTATGGTTCCTGCCTCCACTATATCTTTCTCTAGACTATTCCACTTCCTGACTAATCTGTGGCTGAAGAAATGCTTCCTAACATCCCTTTGACTCATCTGAGTCTTCAGCTTCCAGTTGTGTCCCCTTGTTTCTGTGTTCCCTCTCTGGAACATCCTGTCCCTGTCTACCTTGTCGATTCCCCGCAGTATTTTGTATGTCGTTATCATGTCTCCTCTGACCCTTCTTTCCTCCAGTGTTGTTAGTCCTATTTCCCTCAACCTTTCTTCATAGGACAGACCCTGAGTTGTGGAACTAGCCTTGTCGCAAACCTTTGCACTTTCTCTAGTTTCTTTACGTGCTTGACCAGGTGTGGGTTCCAAACTGGTGCTGCATATTCTAGTATGGGCCTGACGTACACGGTGTACAGTGTCTTGAACGATTCCTTGTTTAGGTAACGGAACGCTAATCTTAGGTTTGCCAGTCGCCCATATGCTGCCGCAGTTATCTGGTTGATGTGTGCCTCCGGAGACGTACTTGGCGTTATACTCACCCCAAGGTCTTTCTCCTTTGCCGAGGTTTGTAGCCCTTGTCCACCTAGCCTGTACTCTGTCAGCGGTCTTCTTTGTCCTTCTCCGATCTTCATGACTTTGCATTTGGTGGGATTGAATTCGAGAAGCCAGTTGCTAGACCAGATGTCAAGCTTGTCCAGGTCTGTTTGAAGTCCTGCTTGGTCCTCTTCCGATGTGATTCTCCTCATTAATTTCACATCATCTGCGAACAGAGACACTTCTGAGTCTATCCCATCCGTCATGTCGTTTACATATACCAAGAATAACACTGGTCCTAGGACTGACCCCTGCGGTACGCCGCTCGTCACAGGCGCCCACTGTGATACCTCATCACGCACCATGACCCGTTGTTGCCTCCCTGTGAGGTATTCCCTGATCCATTCCAGTGCCCTTCCTGTTATACATGCTTGTTCTTCCAACTTCTTTACTAATCTCATGTGAGGAACTGTGTCGAAGGCCTTCCTGCAGTCCAGGAAAATGCAATCAACCCACCCTTCTCTCTCTTGCCTCACCTCTGTATGTCACTATAACACTGTATGTCATTATAACACTGTGTATATCAATATAACACTGTATATCAATATAACACTGTGTATGTCACTATAACACTATGTCACTATAACACTGTGCATGTCACTATAACACTGTGTATGTCACAATAACACTGTGTATATCATTATAACACTGTGTATATCAATATAACACTGTGTATGTCACTATAACACTATGTCACTATAACACTGTGTATGTCATTATAACACTGTGTATGTCACTATAACACTGTGTATGTCACTATAACACTATGTCACTATAACACTGTATGTCACTATAACACTATGTCACTATAACACTATGTCACTATAACACTGTGTCACTATAACACTATGTCACTATAACACTGTCACTATAACACTATGTCACTATAACACTGTGTATGTCACTATAACACTGTGTATGTCACTATAACACTATGCCACTATAACACTATGTCACTATAACACTATGTCACTATAACACTGTGTATGTCACTATAACACTATGTCACTATAACACTATGTCACTATAACACTATGTCACTATAACACTATGTCACTATAACACTATGTCACTATAACACTATGTCACTATAACACTGTGTCACTATAACACTATGTCACTATAACACTATGTCACTATAACACTATGTCACTATAACACTATGTCACTATAACATTATGTCACTATAACACTGTGTATATCACTATAACACTGTGTATATCACTATAACACTGTGTATGTCACTATAACACTATATCACTATAACACTATGTCACTATAACACTATGTCACTATAACACTATGTCACTATAACATATGTCACTTAATTATGTCACTATAACATTATGTCACTATAACACTATGTCACTATAACACTATGTCACTATAACACTGTGTATGACACTATGTCACTATAACACTATGTCACTATAACACTGTGTCACTATAACACTGTCACTATAACACTGTGTCACTATAACACTATGTCACTATAACATTATGTCACTATAACATTATGTCACTATAACACTATGTCACTATAACACTGTGTATGTCACTATAACACTGTGTATATCCTTATAACACTGTGTCATTATAACACTCTGTATGTCACTATAACACTGTATGTCATTATAACACTGTGTATATCAATATAACACTGTGTATGTCACTATAACACTATGTCACTATAACACTGTGCATGTCACTATAACACTGTGTATGTCACAATAACACTGTGTATATCATTATAACACTGTGTATATCAATATAACACTGTGTATGTCACTATAACACTATGTCACTATAACACTGTGTATGTCATTATAACACTGTGTATGTCATTATAACACTGTGTATATCATTATAACACTGTGTATGTCACTATAACACTATGTCACTTTAACACTATGTCACTATATCACTATAACACTGTGTATATCACTTTAACACTATGTCACTATATCACTATAACACTGTGTATATCACTATAACACTGTGTATATCACTATAACACTGTATATCACTCTCACACCCCCGTATGTCACTGTCACACCCTCGTATATCACCCCCCCCCCCCCGTATATTGCCGTTCAGCTGCCGTTCCTATAGTCGTGTGAGGAACGGCAGCTGAACTTTTGCTGACCGGCAGCCGGGAACGCCGGTAATTCCCATGTCTGGGAATTCCTGGAATGGGAATTCGGGAATGGGAATTCGGGAATACATTGTAGCGTCCCTCACGCGTCCCAAGTCTTTTTAATCGAGTTTCCCCTCTTTTTGTGTGAGTTTTCTTCTGAAATTCCCGTTTTCTTCCACTGTTTCCATGATTGAGTTTCCGTTTTCTTCTAGAGTCTTAGATTTCTCTGAATGTCTTCACTGTTATCTTCACTGTTGTCTACACTGTTTTCACTGTTGTCTACACTGTTGTTTTCACTGTTGTCTGCACTGTTTTCTTTACTGTTTTCTGCACTGTTGTCTTCACTGTTGTCTACACTGTTTTCTGCACTGTTGTCTGCACTGTTTTCTGCACTGTTTTCTGCACTGTTGTCTTCACTGTTGTTTTCACTGTTGTCTGCACTGTTTTCTTTACTGTTTTCTTTACTGTTGTCTTCACTGTTGTCTGCACTGTTTTCTGCACCGTTGGCTTCACTGTTGTCTTCACTGTTATCTTCACTGTTGTCTTCACTGTTGTCTACACTGTTTTCTTCACTGTTGTCTACACTGTTGTTATCTTCACTGTTGTCTACACTGTTTTCTTCACTGTTGTTGTCTTCATTGTTGCCTGCACTGTTGTTGTCTTCAGTGTTGTTTGCACTTTTGTTGTCTGTACTGTTGTTGTCTTCACTGTTGTCTGCACTGTTGTTGTCTTCACTGTTGTCTGCACTGTTGTTGTCTTCACTGTTGTCTTCTGCTTTGTCTTAAATCATCAATTGTCTCCTGGTTTCTCTATATTGCTTCAGACTTTCCGGTGAGAAGTAGAATTGTAACACACACACACACACACGCACACACACACACACACACACACACACACACACACACACACACTCCCCGGTGGACTAGTGGTAAAGCTCTCGCTTCACGCACGGAGGGCCCGGGTTCTATTCCCGACGGGGCGGAAACATTTCGAAGTGTTTCCTTACACATACACACACATACATACAACAGGCCTAGTGTCAAATCGACATGTGCCTAGGACAAAATGGTAACTAACTAACTAACACACACACACACACACACAGTGGCCCAGTGGTAAAGCTCTTGCTTCACGCACGGAGGGGCCGGGTTCAATTCCCGGTGGGGCAGAAACATTTCGAAGTGTTTCCTTACACACACATACACACACATACATACAACAGGCCTAGTGTCTAATTGACATGTGCCTAGGACAAAATGGTAACTAACACACTCACGGGGGCCAAGAAACGTGGGTGGCTAAGATGATGGAGGTGGTACTGGAAAACTTCATGTACCAACACGTAAGGGAGGAGAGGATGAACCAGCGAGACTGGACCTAATATTCACCTTGAGTAGTGCAGATATTGAGGACATCACACATGAAAGCCCCCTTGGGGCCAGTGATCATATGGTTCTAAGCTTCGAATACATAGTAGTTACAAGTGGAGGGGGAAACAGGAAGGGCTGGACGAATGAAGCCAAACTACAAGAAAGGGGACTACGTGGGCATGAAGAACTTCCTGAACGGGGTTCAGTGGGACAGAGAACTGGCGGGGAAGTCAGTAAACGAGATGATGAAATATGTGACAACAATATGCAAGGAAGCCGAGGAGAGGTTTGTACCCAAGGGTAACAGGAATAATGAAAAAGTCAGGATGAGCCCGTGGTTCACCCAAAGGTGCAGGGAGGCCAAAACCAAGTGTGCCAGGGAATGGAAGAAGTATAGAAGGCAAAGGACCCAGGAGAATAAGGAGAGCAGTCGTAGAGCCAGAAATGAATATGCACAGGTAAGAAGGGAGGCCCAACGACAATATGAAAATGACATAGCAGCGAAAGCCAAATCCGACCCAAAGCTGTTGTACAGCCACATCAGGAGGAGAACAACAGTCAAGGACCAGGTGATCAGGCTGAGGAAGGAAGGAGGAGAGATGGTAGTAGATAATATATTACCATGGGTGCTGAGAGAAGCAGCAGAACTACCATGTAAATCAACAACAACAATGGTAGTAGATAATATATTACCATGGATGCTGAGAGAAGCAGCAGAAGTACCATGTAAATCAACAACAACAATGGTAGTAGATAATATATTACCATGGATGCTGAGAGAAGCAGCAGAAGTACCATGTAAATCAACAACAACAATGGTAGTAGATAATATATTACCATGGATGCTGAGAGAAGCAGCAGAAGTACCATGTAAATCAACAACAACAATGGTAGTAGATAATATATTACCATGGATGCTGAGAGAAGCAGCAGAAGTACCATGTAAATCAACAACAACAATGTACAACTAATTTCTGGTGTCACCTGAATTGAAAGAAAAGGAATGTAGTTGAAATACAGTGAGACGAGAGCTAGAGACACTACAAATATCTGAGAGTGAATAAGACCTAGGGGTGAACATAACACCAAGCATATCACTATTCAGGAACTTGAATATAGACCCCTTCTGAGCCTTATACACTTAATATGTTAGGTCACTTACTGAGTACGCTGCCCCAGCATGGAGCCCACACCTGGTCAAGAACCTGAAGAATCTCGAGACATTATAATGTTTGCAACAAGACTAGTACCAGTACTGAGAGGAATGCAGTACGAGGAGAACTTGAGGGAACTGAACCTGACGACCTGGGACGAGAGGAGGACAAGGGGAGACATAATTACCACAAAAAAAAACCTTGAATTAACAAGTCCAGGATCATGTCCTAAGTTAAACACGGATGGAGTACAGGATGTCAGGAAGTGTTACTTCAGGGAGAGAGAGAGAGAGAGACAGAGAGAGAGAGAGAGAGAGAGACAGAGAGAGAGACAGAGAGAGAGAGAGAGATGAGAAGCCTGTGTAATCCTACTCTCAACTAGCCTGAAGAAGGAACCATCGATCCTCTCTCTCTCTCTCTCTCTCTCTCTCTCTCTCTCTCTCTCCTCCTCTCTCTCTCTCTCTCTCTCTCTCTCTCTCTCGTACCCAGAGAGTCATTAGTCTACGCTAATGTTTGTTTGTGAAGTTTTAATGACAAAGGTGGAAACTTTGACGTGAAAGAGAGAGAGAGAGAGAGAGAGAGAGAGAGAGAGAGAGAGAGAGTGAGTGAGAGAGAAAGAGAGAGAGAGAGTTGTATTCTTGGTCAGTCTTCCGAAGCAATACTTGGGAATACACTTGATGTAATATCTACCCTCGGGGAATATTATTATTATTATTATTATTATTATTATTATTATTATTATTATTACACCCAGTAGGAAGCGCTAAACAGGTACGGGTGCGACGGGGGGAGGGGGTATTGAACCTGGGTACAGGACTGGGGACTCACAGTCAACCAAGCTAGACTAACATATGTATCGTGAAGTATAGTTACATACAGTGGTGCACACGGTGGTGCACACGGTGGTGCACACGGTGGTGCACACTGATCTCTCTCTCTAGTTCAAAACAAACA